>VYZT01061316.1:0-21285 GCA_013400735.1 Pomatostomus ruficeps
GAGACCTGGAAGCAAACGGCAAAAGGGGAGATCCCAAAACTGCCTTACAAGTAGCAAACACACAGAAATTAATACGTGGGGTCGTTAGCAAAATAAGGAATAAGCCCATGTGGAGCTGCAGAGCTGGAATTTGTCCCTGCAGCTGCCACCAGTGCCAATGCCTGGGGTGAGCAGGCTGCAGCAGCCACCCTGAGCGTGTGTCCCACCATCCCTGACACAGAGAGCCCCGCGGGTCCTTCCGTGGGACAGAGCAGCAGTTATTTACAGGAAACACTTCCAGACACCAGGGGCTGACCTCTGGGTTCAGGGGACTGCACTTGAAGCCTTTTCTGGCACCACTTAAACAGCTTTAAACATAAACACTCCCTCCCTGGGCAGGGAGCACCTGCGGAGCTTTGCAAAACCCCTGGGCCCTGGCTCACCCTCCCAGACCAACCCTTCAAAGGTCACCTCGGTGTCAAAGGAAAGACCTGAACCTGGGGACCCCCAAACTCCAGGGTCCTCCTCAGCAAGCCCAGGAGCCAGAGCAGGGTCACAGAGCCGGGGAAGTGCCCCTCTGGGTTGTTTTGTAGGTCTTGGAGCTTAAATTCCTGCAGCCATGGGCCCAGCACTTTTCAGAGGAGGTTGGCAACCACAAGCTAATGCGCTCCTTGAGGAGATCCCCTTGTCCTTTCCTCCTTGGAGCTGTGCTGCTGGTACCAGGATGGCCCCGGGGAAGCTGGCACCGGCGGCAGTTGAGGGAAGAAGTGTCTCTGCCATGGTCCAGCCCATCCCTGCTCTTTGGCTTGTGACAGCAAATCCCCCGGGCAGCAGTTTGCTGTGAACTTTGGTGTGGCAGCTTGGGAGGACGAGGCTGAGCTGCTGGTTTGCTTGTTAAAGTGCACTTGGTGCTCAGTCAGGGAAAAACCCGCCTGCAATGTGTTCAACTCGTAACCCTCACTGCAGGAAAGGCCTTTTCTGGCTTTGTTGTGTTCTGCCTGCAGGAAATTCAGCCAACAGTGTGCTTTCTATCGCATTTGGGCACTGCCAAGCGCTGTCTGAGCGGGGAGCTGGCAGCAGGCACCTCACCAGAGTTTCACCTGGGGCTCCAGAAAGGCAAAACTCTGCTTAGGGATTAACTTTTGCTGGGCAGTTCTGACCCTGGGAAGGTGCAGCAGAGATTTGGGTTCCCTTTGGGTGTGTTGGACTCTGGTTTGGAGCTGGGAGCGGAAGGATCGACACCCCCTGCTTTCCTGGGACCCGTACGGGCGCGGGAGGCACGGAAATCCCATCCTGTTTGTAACATGGACAAACTTTGGGCAAAGTAGTTTTTTGGAAAACAGTCTCTGGGACGTGAAGGCAAGCACCTGTATTCCAAGGTTGTTCTAGGTGAGTCAGGGCATGATTTATTTTCTAGTTACCTGTGCACAAAGCTACTCCTAACCATGTTTGCAGCTGGAAAAGCATCCACACAGGCAAAGGGCCTTTTGTATTCACACTGCACTGACCCAGAAGCTGCACAAAGGCACACCGGGCAATTAAATTGATTTTTCTCCATTTGCATATGTAAGGATTGGAATTAGTGCATCTCACTCCTCAGTCCCCACTGTGGTTTGTGTCTTGGAAATCCTGTTGCCTTGGTATGTGATGTCTTCTGGGCTCTGGATGGGAAAGGAATAGTTTTCCAAAACTGCTGTGCAGGGATTTTTATTTTTCCCTTTCATGTTTTCTTTCAAACACTCCTCTTACACAAAACCCACAGAGAGAGTTCCAGGCAGCGTCTACCCATATGAAACCAGACATTTTTTTCCATAATCTTTTTATAGATTTGATAATATTTAACTCGGCGTGTATTGAAAATGTATGGAGTACATAAAATTCATTATAAATGTCACCGAACGGGCCAATGGCTTTTTAATATCACTGCCACAAGACTGCATTTTAACCTATTTCCTGTCTGGATCCATTCCAGTGGCAATTCCAGGAGGGGAATATATTTAGTCTATATTTACTTAGTCTGTTTAACTTTCAGTTAGTGTCTTTGGCTGATCCCGTGGCCGTGCTATTTTGGGATGATTTATACAATATTTACATTAAATTCTGCTAATATTTCCTTGCCTCTTGAAGTCGGATTACACTATTTACATCTCAAAGGCCCAAGCTGGAGGAATAAGCAGCTGTTCCAGGCACCAGAGAGAATTTAGTGCAGGGGAGGCTGCCNTGGAATGGTTTGGGTTGGATGGGACTTTAAAGGCTGTCTGGTTCCAAACCTGCTGCCATGGGCAGGGACACCTCCCACTATCCCAGGCTGCTCCCAGCCCTGTCCAACCTGGCCTTGAACAGTTCCAGGGATCCAGGGGCAGCCACAGCTTCTCTGGGAAATCACATCCAGGTGGGAGGTGGTTCCCCTCACAGGGAAGAATTTCTTCCCAATATCTCATCAAATCTGCCCCTTTTCAGCTCAAAGCCATTTCCCCTTGCCCTGTCACCACACACTCTTGCCCAAAGTCCCTCTCCAGCTCTCTTGGAACCCCTTTAGCCGCTGGAAGGGGCTCTAAGGTCTCGCTGGAGTCTTTTCTTCTCCTGGCTGAACAACCCCAGCTCTTTCTTCACAGGAGAGGAGCTCCAGCCCTCTGAGCATCCTCATGGCCTCCTCTGGACTTGCTCCAGCTGATCCATGTCTGTGGATCGGAGGGAATTCCCTTCATGTCTCCGGTGGTGTGCAGGGAACAAAGTGTCTCTCTCACTCTGGCCTCTGTGTGGTGCGGCAGCAGGAGCAGGACAACAGTCCTGAGCTGTGTGATTGAGCCTTTCCCAAAGCTGAGAGAAACCTTCACATCAAAGTTTGGATGCTGAGGTCGTATTCTTTAAAAAAAAAAAAAAAAAAAAAAGGAAAATTTTTGGATTTATATCAAAAATTAAGATAAAATTGATTCGGCAGCACTTAACTGCAAACATGCATCACGGTTGGAGGGGAAAACATTTCTCTCTACATAAATGGAAATTTATCTTCAGGATTGACCTGTGCAGTAACGAAGCAGCAACTGGATGAGATCAAAGTGCACGGAGCCAACCGCCCTCAATCCCAACAATCTTTGGCAGAACAAATGATTCTCCTGCATTGAAGGCACAATGTAATTTAGTGGTCCAGGGAAAAAATCCAAACTGTGAAAATATTTGACAGCTACTGTTATCTAGAGGAGGGGGGAAGAAACCAAATTAGCTGGAATTTTGGGCTATAATTACTCTCAGAGGAACCTACAGACTTTTTAAGTATAGGGGATGGTTCCAGCAGACATTCTTAATGGCTCGAAACTCTGGAAACAAATCTTGCTTTGAAAGCCAGTGAAACTTTAGGATGAATAAATATTTTTTTTTCTTTTTGCTCAATTTAGTTCTCGTTTTCAAGTCCATGAATTGTCTACAGTTCATGAACAAAATGTTTCGAGTCTTATATCCTTGCTAATCCGCTCTAACGTTGAGCTGAAGGACATTCATTGTACTTTAAAAAATGTCTTGTTTGCAAAGTTACTCACTTCAATACTAAGAAAAACTTCCTCGGTAGTAAGAAAAACGTTACCTGTGGATAAATAATCTCTCATCCAGAGGGATTTTGTTGGCCTTGGAACAGATAAAAATGACACACAAAAAAAGAATAAAGGGCAGAGCCAGAGCGAGAATTGAAGCAGAAATTCCTGTGATTCAGAATGCTCACGACATAGAAAGTCTTTTCTGGCTTGGACACCACAAAGCAAAGCACAAGGCAGACAGATAAAACCTCTCTGACTCCTCCAGTTCATTGTCATGAAATATCCTGAACCACAGGGGTGGGAGGAAAAAGGGAAAGGGTCCAAATGAATCATTTCTGTTTTCTAGGAACAAGGGTGTGAGACTGCTAAAGAGCATTTCTAGCCCAGATGAATAAATAAATCCAACCAGGGTATGGGATAATGGAACCTTTTAACAGCTGCGGCTGTGAGGTGGTAACAAAGGGTTAACCAAGTGTTTCCTAAAAGCTTTTGCTGCCTCAGGCACTGATAATCCCGGTGTGGGATGCTCGGGCTGATTTATGGGCACTAAAAGGATGATGTGAGTTAAATAATCTGAACTGCACCCTCTCCGTAACCCCTGTGAGTTACCTGGCTGTGCTTACACTCACCCACCACCCAGGGCAGCAAACAGGGGCCACGTTACTTTGGCAGAAGTTTGATTTCCCCTAAAGGGCCGCAGAGGTGATGCAGATTGTGCAAATGAGCATCAGTGCCTGAGCGTGACACGGGCACAGCCCTGGCAGGGGTTTCTCCGAGGGCAGACGCACTGGGACCAACGCTCTGCCAGGGCAGCAGTGCTCATCTGGGACAACTGGCACCATCTTTTCAGTCCCCACATGATTCAAACCCTTAAAAACCCTAGAAACTATTAGGTGTTATTGTATTTATCTATTTTAAGCTGTTTTTTGCACTGATCACGTGCATGGTGTAACAGGTGGGTTGGCTTTTAGGCTTTTGTTGCCTGTCCCGAAACAGATCACTAAGCAGTGATCATAATGAGATGAAAAATTAATAGAAAATGATCATTTTAGGCACAGTGGGAAAATATTTCACCTGCGCTTTCCTGTGTGCCCTGGGTCCTCCTCTTCATGCTCCGCCTCAGAGAGGGGTGACCGCCAGTTCAAATCACTAAATCTAAAAACCAGTGGAGTTCAGAGTCCTGTGGATGATTTAGAAAGACAAAATCCGAGGGAGCTGTGCCTGTAAGTCCCATGTGTGCTGATCTCAGTGCACATTGAGATTTTTAGCACCAGTTAACCATAGCATCATGGAACACAACTTGATGGCTTTAGTTTCTTCATTAGTGTTTTTAATGTGATGTCTGTACAGTTGAAGGCAGTTACTGAGCTCTAAGTAGGAACATCTGGGAAGAAAATAATTTTCCATGTGCACTGAAGTGTGCTGGGCAACAGCAGCGTTTGGGAGGGACAGAGTGGAAAATTGTTCATGTCTGGCTGAAATGCACTCGGTCCCCTGGGGCAAGGGCAGCTCTGGGTGCAGCTCCTGGAGGGCAGAGTTTCGTTCCTGCAGGTCCTGCCTGCCTGGGGAGCCCCTTCTCCATCCTGCTGGGCTGTTTGCTTCTCTGCACAGCATCTTTCCTTTCTGCTGATGGCTCCTTGGCTTTTCCCTGCCCGAGGGATGGCTCAGCCAGGGCTGCCACCGGCTCCTTTTGCCGTCACTTTGCTGCAGACCCGAGGAGAGAGCAGGGACAGGGACACAGAGTGATGCTGCTGCTTCGCCTGCAGCTTGGAGATGCTGCTCTTCCTCCAGTGGCCTTTTGGTTTGCTTCAAACTCGCACATTTCTTCTATCTTCTTTCGATTCATTTCATCCAACTGGTTGAAAGCAAAGTTAAGGCAATGACTGCTCTGAGTTAGGTGTGCACTTCATCTGAATTCAGTGTCTTACAAACACTGTCCTCGTGACATAAACCTGCAACTTCAGGGTTATAGAAATCACCAGAAAACTCAGATTTGATTTAGAATTTACTTAAGAAATGAGAAACGTTCATTTTTTTTAGTCTAAACTTTTTTTTTTCAACTAGTCAGATACTTTTATTTTATTGTATTGTATTTTCCCTGTTATTTAAATTTCCTGTCAGATTGGCCTTAATGAAAAAATCCAGATTGCAAATTGGGAAATGTTTTTCCTGAAGACGTAAGGGCAAACTAAAGCCAAGGAGACCCTGGCTGTAGGCCTGGTGTTTAAAATACCAGCCATTTGTTTGTCACGGGCATCCACGCTCACAACTTTCTTTTCCATGTGGCTGTCGCATTCTTTCTCCTAAGACTGGGTATCCCACCAAAGTTCTTCTTCCTGAATCATCCTTCACAAGGGATTTCATAACGCTTCACCCCTTTTCCCATCTGTCTGAAATCCTGCCACGATGGCAAAACAGCGTTCCCTTTGTCTTCTGCAGGCTTAGCAGTGGGCAAGCCCACAAACCTGATCCAAAGCCTGTCGTAGGAATACCAAAAGGGATGGGGATGGTTTGTAAAAGTGTATTTTGCTGGAGATCACTTTGCCATGTGAGACGTAAAGGCTGTGAGAGCAGCAGACTTTAATCTCCCGGGCCAGCAGGCCTTTAAAAATCGCCCCCCTCCTAGGAACACATGTAAGCTTGCAGGTCAGGAAACAATAGAGAGACAATTATTCATCCAAGTATTGATACTTCCTCTGATATTATTGTTTTGATTTTTGCGGGCCACAGCTTACTTTGGACCTGGCCGGCGTTTGGAAGCTCTCCATCCCCAGATCCGATATCCAAAACAGGAAGCGGATTTGACAGGCACATGCAGCACTATGGGCAAACACAAAGCCCCACCGTAAAGGGCTGGCTCCGCACCAGCTTTGTGTGTGATGTTGAAACATTTGGTGTTCTGCTTAAGGTTTCTGCGAGGAAACATCTGTGAGATTCTGCTGCAGATAACACGAAATGTTTGATCAATCCTTGTTCACCTAGAGAGGCACTGGGAAAGGCTTCACTGCAGAATCAAACTGCGCCTCTTGTTGGGATGGCCTGGGTGACCTGAGGCTGGCAGGGCTCTTTGCATCCCCTTGCCGGGGGTCCTCTCACCATTTCTCATCCATCTCCTCTCCACTGGCTGTCACAAATATCTAAACAGGATTTTTGTTCTAGAGAACCTTTTACACCCTGTTTATCCTGTGCAGGTTCATGGATTATTTATCCTACTGACTGAAGCAGAAGTCAGTGGAATTACTTCTATCCAAATACATTCCAGCTCTCTTTAATAGAGAAAGCCAAACAAAAATGGAAAGATGCAAAAAAAACCCCCACCCCAACAACCACTCAGTGCAAATGCTGCTCGCACTGCAAGGCTGTTTTCCTCCTGGCAAACACCACAGCCCGATAGGCAGCAGAGCTTGGCACTGCTTGGCCCTCCTGTGCCATTGCTCCAGCAACCTCTCAGGGATTCAAACAAGGCTCCTGTCTCCAGCAGGGTCAAACAGCCCCCAGCAGCAGCCTGTGGATCACCAGGAGTTCAGGCTGCCACAGGGGTGTAAATTAAACTGAAGCTCACAAAACCTTTCTTTGTTCTTTCCCCTGACAAAATTCAATAGAGAAGCGGCAGTTTTTCCTCCCTCTGAAAATCTGTGCTAATGGACACTCTTGGTTTGGTTTTCCTCCTTCCACACAGGACCAAAAGAGCACGGTGTTTTTATTCCAAATGCCACCACGCTGCCATTGACGCTGAGAATTTGTGGCAGCACAGAAATATCTCCAGTATTTAACTAATGTTCCCTTAAGCAGCGGGCCAAGGATTTCCAAAAGAAGATTATGTGGTTTGTCCCCTCCTGTAATGAGAAGAAAACAAATCTGTTGGGCATGATGCTCTCACCGTACTGACTTGACACCTTTTCTATAATTATCCCCATCCGTGGCTGCAAACGCCCCTAGAGTAGGTGACTTATCTTGCCATAAACACTGTCACTTAGCAACTGAGGTCGAAAATTCAGAGACGGGTGGTCCTGAAGAGCAGCCGCTGCTCCTGAACACATGTAATGTGTTCTACTTCCCATGGCATCACTTGTCTTTCTCAAATACTTGAAACAGCACCCAGTGAGAGCTGAACAACTGGCAGGAACAGAGGAACGTTCTTGGCAGCATGAACTTTGGCTTCAGGAGCCAGGTACGGTCCTTGCAGCGCTCTGTGTTGCTCCCAGATTGGCTGCAGGGTCTCTCCTGTGAGCATGAGCCCTTCCCATCGCTGTTCCAGGTGCTGATAGGTGCTGCCCAAAAGCCTGTTCCCATTCCAGCAGCAAAGCAAAGCACGGCTGAGGGGTTTGCAAGAGCACACGTGGAGCTCCCCAGCCACGCTGGGTACCCGTGCCCACAGACCAAGCGCTCGTGTCTGCACAACTGACATTTAGCAAAACTGTCCTAAGGACATTTTGGTAACAGGTTCCAGCCTTAGTTTAGCACAATGTTCAACTGTGCTGCTGGAGAGAAGCTCAGAGAACCACACCGGGAGGAACTTGTGTTGTTTCCTTACCGTGCCCATTCCACGTCGCTTTTTGGAGAGATTCTTGTTTATTTTATGCCTCTCAATCACATGTTGCCTTAGCAACAGTCAGACTGTGAATGCATGGAGGAGCTGCAATTAAACCACGTTTGCACTTTATTTTTCCCACAGAACTTGTAGAGGCACACAAGCAACACCTTTCCTCGTGGGGTATTGAGAGAGATTTAGAATCTTACAAACTGCAGGAGTCAAAAAGGCAGCAGCACAGTTTGGAGAGGATGTCTGTCCCAGCAGCCATAGCTTTTAGAGGTGTGAATTAGGGAGTTGGGGTTGCAAAGGCTTTGGGGGCAGGAGTAGCTTTGTGTGGGCATTGCACAGCACACTGTGGGGTCTGAGCACTATCAGAAAACGGGGGTGAAGTGTAATTGCTGCACTTTTCTTCGGTAGCAGCAAATGGCTCCTTTCCCCCACAGTTAATTAAGTCAGCACAGGAAGAAGAAAGTTTCCCTTGGCTATAAAGCACCGTCCCCTCTGGATTCCACGTCCCGCAGTGAAGTGCCGTGGACAAACGGAGTGACGAGTGTTCCGCACACCGGTGTTCTCCTGTGTGGCCTCCAGCACTGGCCACTCACTGCTCCAGGCTCTCCTAAAAAGCCAGATTCTTGGGCTGTGATAAACTGGTAGGGCTGGAACAAGCTCCCAGGGTTTAATAACGAGAGTTGGACTTTGCATGTGGCCTTCCCTCAGAGGCTGAAAATGAACACGCCAAACTGCAGGGATTTCGGGAGTGCCTTTGCCAAGTATTTCTGGTCTGTCCTTCACATCATTCCCAACGTGTTTCAGGTGAGGGAGAATGCAATACAGCACCAGAATTCAAACACAGCTTTATTTTCCTCTGAGAGGCCGGCTCACCTGAGTAGGGAATGAGAAAACGTGGAATTCCTCTCTTTGTGCCAAGGAGCACGCTGGGCAGTCGGTGCAGCTCGAAGCCAAAGCTGAGGAGAACTGATTGTGTGATTCGAGGGAAGAATTCCTCTGGGGAGGTGTTTAGCCCTGCAAAGAAACTTAGGGCAAGCAGGATGTTCCCGTAAGCAGGAAGGAATGGGGAACTACGCAAGGCGTGAGCGCCTCTGGTCACGAGCCATGGAATGATGCAGGACCAGAGCAGCAGAACAAAAGTGGCTCGGCTGCAATCGCGATGTCCCGAGCCTGCCAGGCAACAGCAACAGGGCAAGAAATGCTGCCATTTCAATTCCAGTGTGCTTCCCAAGGAGTTATCTCAGGGCTCAGATTTTTCTGTGAGGCCACACGATGAACTAGACAAAGCAAACCTTCTCTTCAGCACGGGTTCCTTATCTCCTGTACAGGCTGGGAACAAACGTTGCCCCAATTCCATTTTTGCTCTGTGCTGGGGTTTGAATTCGGGTCGTGGAATGCTACACGTACCTCTTTGTTGTTCTCCTCCTCTTGTTCCTGGTCTTCAGAATGAGACAGTATTTGGGGAATTTAGGCCTTTGCCAGGTTTTGGGGGGTTTATTTGTATTTTGCTTTGGTTTTTCGTTAAATTCTTTTAAGTGTGATGCTACATCAAAATATTCCAAAATCAGGAATCTGTAGGCAGAAGATATTGCCAGCATTGACTCTGCTGAGCTTGCCAAGCAGAGAGCAGGGCTGAAAAATGTACAGCTTCATAATTTTCCATCCATTCTATTGAATAATTAACTTGAAATCTCTCTTATGTCTACCACCCAGAAATGTAACTGCAGTAATACAGAGAGGGGGGAAAAAAGCACCCTTGCGATATAAACCACAGCAAATTGCATGACAGGAACCAAATGTGCAATAAAATTGCTCCAGTAAAGCATTTATTCTCTCTTCCAAGGAAAGACTTGATCAGTCCTTGTGTTATAACTGAGATAAAGGATTGGATAACCTAATAGAGAGTGCAACTGGATCCCTTTTTTGGGTTTATTTTGCTATGGCCATTACTGGATATGGTTTAATGCATCTAATACACCACATTTGTACTGCATTCCAGCAGCAGAGCCATGCTTTGGCATCCTGCCTTCCACTCCCAACATCACAAAACCAACCTTCCCGACTGCACTTTGGTAGATAAGAACAGAAATGCCCTTCCCAACAGGCAGCAGATGTGGAATTTGCCATTTGGATCATGAGGCAGGAGGAGCTGGGCAGGAGCTGCACAGACTCCGTCCCCGTTTCGCTGTGCCAGCTGCAGGCCTGGGGGACCGTGGGACAATCAAGGAAACAAAGGCCGTTGTATGGGGTAATTGAGCTCTGAAATAAGAGGTGACTTTCATGGAGAAGGATGAGGGAATGAAAAGAAACCCCACGTTGGTTTGGCACTGCTGCTGATAGTGGGAAGGGGGTGTTTGAATTCAAAGCCCTCTCCCCATCACCCCACGAGCTCTGCCGTGCCTCTGCGAGACAGCCTTGAGCACGAACTTGACTTCTCTGCTGCTTGGTTTGGATTGTGACCGCAGCATTTTATCTCTTCATGAAAATCGTTGTAATCAGAATGTCCTAGACCCTTTCCCTAGACCCTTTCCCTGCAGCAGTTCCCAAAACGGGGAATGTGGATTGCTGGTGCATTTTGAAGGGGAAATGCTCTGATAATAAGAGGTGAAAGGTTTGGAGGTAGCAAGCGGTTGATATGAATGCAAATAAAATCTATTAACAAGAAGCTTCGGGTAAACTTTGGCTTTTAGATAATGAGAGAGGGATTGGTTTGTTTTCTAAAGTACAGAGAAGCACATTTTCCTGATTTTTCTTCTGCCCCAAATGTAAAACATCTTTTATTGAAATCAGAGCAGTTACTGCATAACCATGAAAGTAGAATCCAGTTAACAACCTTTGATGAAAAATATCTCTATTTTAAATTAATCAATAGCACGTGGAAAAACCCCGAAACACTGATTTTGTTTCTTCAGACACAAAACTGACCGAATGCCAGTTTCAAATAAAATAAAAGAACTGGCGTGTTTTGTAAGTCAACAATTTTTTATTGCCAATTTATTCCTTCAAGGTGTGGGGCTGTAAAGCTGGGATTGTTAATGGGATGGAGAAGCAGAGATTTCAGCTACTTCTTCACTGCAGTGGGTATTGCCAAGCTAATAATGCAGTTACGGGGTGCTGCTTTCAACGGGGGGTAACTTGTGCCAAAAAAAGCAACACTCATAAATTAGGTCATAAATTCATGTTGTCCAATTGTTTCACGTACCAAGTTTACCGAGTGTTTTCTTTAAGGGTAAAGAATGACCAAGGGTATATTGTACAGGCTATTCTTCAAAACAAGTTTCCAAAAATAATAAACGCAGGAAAGCAAGTTCATATCGGTTATTAAAAACGCAGCTAATAGGATTTAAAATAAGTNTAAAAAATTTAAAAAAAATTTTTTTTTTTTTTTTTTTTTTTTTGTAATAGAACAACGGAAAAAATTATCCTTCCTTTCCAGGAGAGCTTTCCATGCTACGTTGCACTCATGTACAAGAACTGTAAGAATGCTACAGCAGGATAAATGGAGTTATATAGGATAGGCTAAAATTTAAACCATGCATCTTTTATGAAAAAAGAAACCATTTATGAAAAAAGAAATCCAGCAGCTGGTGAAGGTGAGGTGCAAGCAGTGTCCCTGTGCCAAAAGCAATCGTTGTCAGTGCTTCAGAAAGGGGGAACGAGCTCACAGGGAGCTGTTCCCGTTTCCTGCAGTTCCCAGATGGGAAGCACAAACTGTGTCCATCGATTGCTTTGCAGGTACATTTACTGTATACATTTCCAATCACCCAACCAACGGCTGGGATTTGCATTCTGTCCAATAATCCTCATTTTCTCCGAAATGGGAACTATTGATCCCTTATGTTTCGCTTTAATCCAGACTCTTTATTGCCGAACAAGGACTTTGAAATGTGGCTGTAGGAGCTTTCTTTCTAAATTAGAGTGTCTCTGCTTGGTTTCTTTCCTGATACAAATAACTAGTCGGAGCAGAAGTGTTCTTCACATTGAAAACAAACAAAAAAACCCTGATTTTTTTAATTAATGCCCAAAAGCCTAGTTCTTAAGATGAAGCACACACTCTCTATGCAATGTATCCTTAAATGCTTAACAGGCCAAGTGAAGGGACTTTAAAGAGCATTCCAAGTAGCAACTCAAACATCCCAGGGGCCTGCATTATCCACCTAAATTACCTCAAATGCTTTTGAGGAATGGCTGCGGTGTTAAATGTTCCCAATTTCCACCTGTTCATCCTGTACCAGCCCAGCTCGGAGCAAATTCGGCTGGAGGCTGGGGACAGTGGAGGTCCAAGAGCACCAAACTTTAGTTTATATCCCTAGGAATACTCAGGGCAGGATTAACTAGCAAGGCAGATCACAGTTAAGTTGATCCAGTAATGTTGGTGCTGTTGCCTCACTCAGAAAATCCTCTTTCTATCATATTAATTATTTACTGAAGCCATTTGCTACTTAAACTGTGAAAGCTGAAATGCATCTGTGAATTTTCCTTTTAATCTTTGGCTGAGGATTTTGTAGTGGATAATCCAACAGNCCCCTGATTTTTTCAATTAATGCTCAAAAGTCTAGTTCTTAAGATGAAGCACACGCTCTCTATGCAATGTATCCTTAAATGCTTAACAGGCCAAGTGAAGGGACTTTAAAGAGCATTCCAAGTAGCAACTCAAACATCCCAGGGGCCTGCATTATCCACCTAAATTACCTCAAATGCTTTTGAGGAATGGCTGCAGGGTTAAATGTTCCCAATTTCCACCTGTTCATCCTGTACCAGCCCAGCTCGGAGCAAACTCGGCTGGAGGCTGGGGACAGTGGAGGTCCAAGAGCACCAAACTTTAGTTTATATCCCTAGGAATACTCAGGGCAGGATTAACTAGCAAGGCAGATCACAGTTAAGTTGATCCAGTAATGTTGGTGCTGTTGCCTCACTCAGAAAATCCTCTTTCGATCATATTAATTATTTACTGAAGCCATTTGCTACTTAAACTGTGAAAGCTGAAATGCATCTGTGAATTTTCCTTTTAATCTTTGGCTGAGGATTTTGTAGTGGATAATCCAACAGGGAGAGTATGGTGGGTCTGGGATTTCTGTTGCCAAGTGTATCTGTGAATGAACTTTGCAGCTCTGAAAACACAGAGCTCTTTACGATTATTTGCCAAAAAAGCAATTACAAGCTGTTTGGAGGCTGGTGCTTGTGTGCAGTCTCCTTTTATGTTATTGTTAGCTTTAAAGGGAATTAATCACGGGGTGAAGCGGAGCTCCCACCCAGGGTTCAGTCAGAATGCTGGAACACGTTTGCACCCCTCAGCACACGGATGGAAATGTTCGGTTGAAGTGATGCAGGTGGCCAGACTGCATTGGATCACACCAATTCCCAGGGCTTCCGCCAGCCCTGGGCAGCTGCCTGCTGCTCCCACACAGGGATGGAAATTAGCCCAGGGATTGTGCCTTAATTACCGTCTGTCCAGAGGGAGTTTGTCTCTGTGCAGTGTCAGGGCTGCAGAGGAACGAGTCCTTCTGGGGTCCCCAGTGTGAGTGGGTCAGTCCAGGAGCGGCGCTCCACAGGTTCCACATGCTCACCTGTTCCTCTGTGCCAGCTCCAGGTTATTGCTGCTCTCAGTGGAATGTAATTCAGTCCATGTGAAGGCTGAGTGATAGTTAACTTTGTGTTGTGATAGTTAACTTTGTGTTCTGCACCTAAAATCTTGTTGGGAAGATCGCAGACTGGCTGGTGCTGGCTGCGGGAAGAATAATTTCATAACGGGAGCACAGATGTCCTCAGGAAAAATTAATAAAGCTCATCAAAACTTCCTTCGCTGTCCAGCAAAGAACACTACTCCAGAGACAGAAAAGCACATTTTTACATGGAAGAGAAACCAAAGTAGCTTGTATCACGTGATCAAAGGTGTCTTTTTGCCACATGAAATTGTTTCTTAACATGAGAAGTCTTCATTGCCTTCATTGTTCCATTCTCTTGTAATTTTTTTCAGCAGTACTAACAGCAAGGGGAATCACGAATGCTTTGCACTTCCAGGAGGGCTTCATAACTGAGAGGCTTCAAGGTATTTTCTCCTGCCCACAATACCTCTCTCTTTCACTTGGGCCTTTCCATTTGGTTCAGTGAAGGCTGCAGGTCTCCAGCTCGGCACAGAAAGACCCTCCTAGGTGAAGGGCAGATGTCTGTCTGTCCTAACAAACACAAATCCTCTCCTCAGACACCCCAACCTGATGGGTTTTGGCTCTGTCCAGGCAAAGAGTTCATCCTTACTCTACACAAACCATTGGGAAGTTGAAAAATATGACAGCGAATTAACAGCGAAATACAGCACATGAGGAGGATGAGAAAGAACACTGTATTTCCCAAGGTTTTTTTCCTGTTGTTTCCAGAAGAGGAAAGGCGATAAATTCTTGCTCGTTCCCTTTTGTGCCTGCACCTGAGCACTGCAGCATTAGCAAGGAGGAGGAACAGGCAGACGATCATCCCGGGCTGATGAGACACCAGATGTGAGAAAGTGAAATAACAGCCAAAACGGTGAGAAAGAAACGAAGCAGTTTTGTTCCTTTTTAACTTTTAATGAGGCTGGTGTTGATACGCCGGGGCCTCATTAGCAGCGTGCAGGCGGCACCGAAGCTGGCCACCTCAAAGCAGCAGCTCTGCCTTTGTTCTTGGTGGCCACTTGGAGGGATGTGGTGCCGCAGGAGCAGGCACAGCCAGCCCGTGGCACTGGTGACATCTAGAGGACTCTCGGCACCAGCCTCAGCTCCGTGCGGGGGAAGGATGGGCTTGCTTCCCGGCCAGGGAGCATCTCCTGCTGCCATGGGGCATCTCCTGCTGCCAGCCGAGCTCGTCTCCCAGCCATGGGGCAGAGGAGAAAACATTCCACACCTCTCCGTGTGCACACGAGTCTGCCCTGCTGTAGCTTCCCATGCCATTAACTGAGGGTGCAAACTGCGCTGCTGCGAGCAAGGAATAGAGCAAAAGCTGCTGCTTCGCTGCTGGGAGTGACTTATCAGGAGCCTGTGTCTGGCGAAGCTCTGACGCCGTCCCCAGAGCGAGGGTCGAGTGACGGCGTGTGACACAGAGCGGCTGCGGAGCTCCGGGAGCATCCCCTGCTCCCCTCCCAGGCACCCTGGAAGCAGCGCACAAATAATCAAAATTATGGCTACAGCTGCAGCTACGGTGCATCGGTGCCTCTGTTTCCTGCAGCCCTAGCGAGAGGCGAGAGGCAGATGTGTCAGGCGACATGAAAATCTACACAGAGAAGGTGTAAACGGGAGCTCCAGCTGCTCTGCAGGGCTGCTGCTTCCCAGCTCTTGTGGGAATGTCACTGCAGCACCTCCCCGAGAGCCCGGGTTTGCTCGGGCTCCGTGCTCCTGGCAGCTCCGGCTCTCCCTTGGCTCTGGAGTGTGCTGGCACAGAGGTTCAGTGGCAGAGCTGCCAGGCTGCTCCAGGGCTTGCTGGCAGTGGGGACACCAGCCTTCCCCACGTCCGCTGTCCTGCGCAGCCAGCAGTGCTTTCATGTGCTGGGTTATTTTTTTTTACCAAGAAAGTAGATCCCTTGTTTCTCTGACATTTTCTCCTTTAAAGCTGCATGAGAACAGTGAAGTCTAGCAGGCAAAGTCAGCCTGACCCAGTGCTTCAATGGCAAATATTAAGCCGCAGCGCTCAGAGAAATTATGAAATTTCTGCTGGTAGAATTTAACAACCTACTTACACTGGAGCCAACCAGGAGAGATTTATAAAGCTGTAAAATAAGCTAATTCTGTTTTAAATTATTTCAGAACCTGAATAGCACAAACTGTCTTTAAAATCAAAGGGCAAATTTGACATTAAAAAATGAGATTATACATTGTGGCCAAAATTAAATGCTGTTGACCCAATCATACAACAAGTACTTGTGAGGAATAGCAGGGACAAGGATTTCTGGGATTGTTTCCACTCAAAAGAGAAAATTGATGGTAGTCTCCATCTCTCTCGAGCCTGCCCCTCTAGTCCTTGTTATTCTAAGGGTTCTTTTCCATGTGATGCCCACAATACCTCCCCGCTCCTTGTCTGCCCTTTCTCTTGCTCACAAAGTGCCCAGATCAGCTGGGCCCCACGTTTGCAGAGCGTTTCTCAGAAAACCCCTCGGGCTGCAGCCAGGCTCGGGACTTGCCACACTTCAGGTTTTAGTCACTCGCCCCCGAGGTCTGTAATTGCTGCGTCCCTAGGGCTGACAGAGCAGTGTAACCCACTTCGGCTCAGCCTCGTGTTGCTTCCGTGAATAAGATCGCTGACATACGATACAGGATTTGCAGAACGGAGCTCTCGACCGAAGCAGGATGCTGGCTGAACTCCAGCACATACAGTCGTCCTCTGCTTACTACACTAAACACGCAGCTGTGTTCTCCAAATTGTGCGTCTGAGTAAGAGTTTGCTGCCCCGACTGAAACGCTTTGCTCAGATCTTACTGGCTTTTTCCGAGCGCTCGCTGTGTGGTGTTTTCAGACACTGATTCAGAAATGAGTGTTCGTGTGCCACTGCTTGAATCAGTCACACGGGCTGAGGAGCGCGAAGCGACACGGGCTGGCTTCAGCCTTCTCCTCCAGCGAGGCAGCTCGGGATGCGAGGACAGCGGCGGAGCTGGAAGGACGATGGCTGGGAATCGCCTGTTTCGCGGGGGACACGGTCATTGCCAGCTGAGCTCTCCGGCTGCTCGCCCTTGCCGTCTGCGCGTCCCTTATCGCCGCGATGGCAGCGCTGTTATTGCAGCATCGCCCGCCCCGTCCCGCGTCCCTGCCGCGGGCGCTATCTCCGTGCGCCAAACCACACGGGCTGTTGTTTCCTACCCGCGTCGATAAGAGCCAACAGATGTCAGTGCAGCCTGAACAACACGGGGCCGTGCTCTGCCCGGGGCTCCGCTCCCGCAGGAACATCCCCGTGGATGGTGGGAGTTCCGCCGCCGGGAGGCTGCGGATACCTGGGCGAGGCGAGGGGGAGAGCGGCGCCGAGAACAGTGTCGGTGTGTTAGGGGAGGCTGCACAGGTTCTCGCGGCTAAAAATACCCGCCCGAGTATTTTTAAAAACACTTTCGAGGGTCCTTATAAACACACGGGCTTTTGTTGACAACAAGGCTGCTCATTTATGCTGTGTATTATCCTTGAAAACCTGCTCTGTTTGTGCAGGGAGTCCCATGACAACCTCGGCTTGCTGAGGGTGCCACAATGATCTCAACAACAAACGTGTCCCTTTATCTCCTGGAGAGGGACAGAGGGGAAGCAGGAAGTATCTGCAGGCTGTAGGAAAAGCAGTTAAGAAATGGAAATAAGCTGCTTTATCAAAATATTGCTTTGCTGTTTTCACAAGTGCAATCCCAGTGGCTTTCTAGCCCAGCTCAGGGCACCTCTTGTGTGGCAAGTTAATGCCAGATACGTGCGTAAAGCCCAGTAAAATCAGGGGAATTGGCTCGATCATCTGGTTAAGTGATGTCTGAATGGAGTGACTTTGACAATGAGATTTACTCTTTTTTCCACCTGAAGCCATAAATATGTTTTCAGGTGACGGCTCTAGGACAGAAAAGGGAACCTCACACATGGTCTGCAGTGGGGAGAAAAAATAAAGAAAAAAAAAAGTGCAAGTATTTTGATATCCCTGAAGGAAAACTGGGGCATGAAGCCGCAAACCGAGATAGTCAGGGGAAAACCAACCATTAAGATAGCCAAGGGGAAAGGTGGCAAGTTTTATTGTATTTGAGAGTGAAAAGTTTGTACTTTGGAGCTTGGATGGTGATACTGGATGGTTTTGTGCCTGGTCTTCTATCCCTCACTGCAGTGTCAGGACCAGAGAGAAAACAAATGCTGGATCAGGGGATGAAGGATCTCCTGGAAATCACGTGGAATAACTCACCTCAGCACAAAGTTAATCAGGATATTGATCAGTTGGACACTGATCTATGATCAATGATTGGCTGCCCACCACACACAGCGAAGTGCAGAGCTTTGCTCCTGGACTCCAGGACTTCTCCCTGTGGCGATGGGCACCAAGATGGGCTGGAAGGGTGTCAGTCAGAACTGGCACTGAGACCAGGACATTGCCCCCTCCCCCAGCTGTATCTGCATGCTCCAGTCTGTCCAAATAAAGATTTTGCCTTTTTTGTGCATGGAATGGACTTGAATATCCTAGAGGGAGGTGGCTTTGCTCAGCCCACCCCCCGTGAGCCCAGGTGGAAGCTGAAAGCTGCTGTGCGGTGACAGCCACACTGTTTGTTGACCATGTCTCCAGTCACTTTGCCATGGCCAGAAGCACCGATGCCTCTTGTCATTTTATATCTGAAATACAGATCAAATGGAGCTAATCCTACCTGTCGTGCCTTATCTGTGCACCACGGTGTTTATTTTACAGATGAGCCACCTTTTAGATTAAGAGATGTGATGAGGCCAGTGACAGTGGCTTTGTGGTTAGAGGTATCAGGAGCTCTTGCTTTTCAGGCTTCTTCAGGAAGATGACAAAAAATTAACAGTTTAGATTGATACTTAAACACGGATTTATGAATCCGTGATTGAAATCAGGCACTTAGTCACCGTTTTAGATCTAAACTACAACGTAGGAAACAGAGAAACGGCAAAATAAGAGTTAAGCGAAGGAAAGAACCAAATGCAAAGAGCAGATAGAACCTGCTTCAGCTAAAATTAATGGAAAACTTTGACAGTCTGCAGTGGGTGTTCAGTGATATAAACACTGAAAAAATCCCACAAATGTAGATTCCTCTCACTGTGCCCCAAAAGCCTTGTTTTGTAACTGGGTGGCATGGTTTATTTTCAGGGGTGCTCAGCCCCCTTTGCTGCTCCAGCCAGACTGTGCACAGCACTCCCAGGGCCCTTTTCAAGAGTGAAGCCTTTCCTGAGATGTCTTTAACCACCGTGCCAGGCTCCAGCCACCTCCACTGGAAAAGCTGAGTGCAAACCGGGGCCCTGGAGAGCGGCTGCCCGTGGGAGGGCAGTGCCAGCAGCAGGGCTGACATGCGCTGCTTTGCACCTAGAAATGAGGGTTGTACATATGGAGTTTGAGTGCAATCAATTATTTTCCCTCCCATGGTAAAAATAAATGCAAATTTTACTCATCTACATTTCTCTTGCTGCCGTATTTCCTAGTGTTGATCCAAGGTTTTTGCTTATGTGTCCATGTCTCTTCTTTTAACGCTGCGGTCTCACAGTTGTTGCTTCTTTTCTTCCTTAATATTTTTTGCATTCTCAGGTGTGCCCATTCTGTTTTTTAACCTCTCCACTTTTTCCCTCCCGTTGCAGATGGTAGAAACAACAGAATAAAAATGCAGAGAGATCTGCAGCCCAGTGCTCAGGGAAGGACAACTCTCTATTCCCTCCCTCCCTCCTGAGAGCCAGGGAGAGGCAGATCTTGAAGGTAATTTCCTTTTCTATTTTTGAAACTGTGTGTGATTTCAAAATGCGGTCAGTCTTTACCCAGGTGGAACATGTGACTTTACCCTTGCTGTCACTTTTTGCCACTAACTAAAACTGGTGTAAGCAGGGAAGTGATGAACTGTGCCTGGCCTTGTTAACAGCTGGAATTCAAGTAACTACATCTATGCTGTAGCCATGGGCAGGGCCACGGATGTGAAATTCCTGATTTCCTGAAACAAGTAATTTATAAGTTTTTTGAGTTATTCTAGGAGTTTGGAAAAATAGGATGAGGGAAAGCCTGTCTTCTACTTTGGACGCCTACCTGATTGTCAGATTTCTACTTCAGAGGGTGGACATTACAGCCAGGGTGGGCTTGGTGTGCTCTGCAGAACCTGTCACCTGCACTCACAAAGTCTTCAGAGTAACCACACCAAGACAGGCTGACCTTCAACTTGTCTTGCTGTGGATCGCACCAGCAGGAAAACTCTGCCTGCCTATCCCCAGAGCCAGGAGAACAAATTTACAGGCTGGATGTTCCTACTAGTTTGTCATTTTAGGTTTTGGGTTTGTTTGTGTTCTTCACAGTCCTCAAGAGAGTTCCCTTTCCTTTTGGCAGGTGGCACACGGACAGATCCCCACAAACCTGCCTGTTTCAAAGAACTGTCCTGCCTGGAAGTACAAGATTCGTCTCGTCTCAGCGTCTCTCCAAAAAGCACAGGAAGAGAAAGAAAGCTACTAATAATTTCCTAGGCTGACCTTTACATTTTCTTGTTATATTACATTCTCAGGGGTGTGTTCATCAGAAGAACGAACGCTGGGTCCCAGAGGAAAAGGCATTGCAACAGTGGAGACAGGAATGAGTCATGTGGGCATCTTGAGCCTGATGTGAGATGGATTAATTCCTGCAACAGGCAGCGACTGCTGCTGAACCTCGGGCTAACAGTGATGAGCAAAGTGAACTTCCCTGCTGTGTAGTGATTTCACTCTTACACTTACTAATTGCTCCAACAATTGCAGGAGGTTTTGGAAGAGAAATCTGCATCAAGAAGACATCTAACTTGTGAGCAAGCACCGAGAGGAGAAATGGAGATTTCAGTGTGAAGCCACACGGGCTATTTGCAGAGGACAGGCTACAGCACAGAGAGCTGGTTGGAAAGCTTCGACTCCAGAGTGCAGGATGTGTGGCCAGGCCCCAGAGAGCATTAGTCATCTCCTAAGTGAATGCTCAGAGCTGGCCGGAGATGAGTACAAAATACAGCATGACAAAGCTGGCAGGGCTGTGCACGGGCAGCGCTGCCAGCGAAAGGGGGTACGGCCACAATCAGCATCAGCACCCTAGGCCAGGTAAATCGAGAGAACTGAGGAGGTGAACGTGAACTTTGTTGTCAGAAGGCAGCAGATGCGGTGCCTCCAGAGGAAGTTCATCAGTAACTTCTCCGCTGGATGACGGCACTGGTAGAAAATAACAAGAAGTCACTGGCAAACATATGCGTGGCAAGAAGTGAATTAAAAATGGGGGCATGAAAATGGCACGGGTGTTGGTGTCATGTCCTTCTTTCCAGTGGGCTCGGGTGCAGTGTCGAGGAGCTCGGGTGCAGTGTCCAACCTGGACACAGCTCTCCGTGGACCAGGGCTCTCCCTGCCGCCGCAGCATCCTCACCATGGGATGTCGGCTCAGGTCCCGACCTGGCAGGACCCGGGGTGAAAAGTCAAACCAGAGCTCGCTGCGGCGCTTTGGGGTGCTGGGGACGGGAAGCGCTGACCCCTGGCTCCCGCGGGGCGGGAGGAGGGCGGGAGGAGAGCCCGCAGGTCCCCGGCGCTCCGGGGGGGTGGGCAGGGCCGGCGGCGG
>VYZT01061316.1:21710-42082 GCA_013400735.1 Pomatostomus ruficeps
CAGCGCCCGGGGAACGGGGCCGGGGTTCGCCGCGCCCGGCCGGGGGCAGCGGGGCCGGAGCGGGGTCCGTGCCCGGCCGCGGGTGCCGCTGTGTGCGGTAGGAGCCGGTGGGAGCGAGCAGCCTCCGCAGCCCCGTGAAGGTGATGGTGCTCGGGGCCGGCTGTCCCCACGCTGTCCCCACGCTGGTTGCTCATACAGAGCGGGGGCGGCTCTCCCGTAAGGAGAAAGCCCGAGTTCTCCGTGTGCCGGAGCGATTCGCCGCTGTCCGCTCCGCCTTCCCGAACCGCAGCCTCCCGGGCTGTGCGGCTCCATCCCGCGCTGCCCCGGGCACCTTGTTCCCGTCCCTGCCCTGGGCTGCGCAGGGCTCACGGGCAGGGGATGCTCGGCACCGGCACCGCCTTCCCAAGGGGTGCCCTATGGAAAGGCGCTTTATTTATTCAATTGTGTGATGTCTGAGCTTGTGTGGTGCACAACCCAAACAGGCATAGGAAGTCATGTATTTGGCCTTCAGGTAAGTCGAAGGAGGCTGGAAATGTTTCTACTCCTCCTTCCCCCAGTGCGGTGCAGGTGGAATACAGGTTACCCCGAACGTCTTGGAATAATAGAGAATATTCCAAATATCACAAATAACTTAAGCACCTCTCACGCTTGGAGCGTGCATGGTTCTGCAGGACATGAACAGCAGAATTTGGCCTTCATCTTTCTGGTGTGTTTGCAGCCTGTAAGAGAGGAGCTGAATTTTAGGGAGCTTTAAAAAGCAATATTGGACCTCGTTTTCTGCGTCTTGGTGGTAAAAGTTTCTATTCCAGAAGTATAGTTTCTTCTGATGTGGTTGCACCTGTACTGATGTAAATCTGTTCATGAAGGTGTCCCTCCTTTTTGTAGCAGGGGGTTGAGCAACACTTGTGGGAAGAGTAAAGCTTGTGTGCTGCGACTGTGGGTGAGGACTCACACCTCTGCCCAGCGCGCATTCCTCTCAAGCACACAATACCCGTAGGTGTGTTATCATCTGGTGCTTGGTTTTAATGTATTCCCAGTTTGTTCTGCAGTGAACAAGTGCGTGAAGGAGGAGCCGTGAGAACTTCTCTTTCTTTATAGATTAAATAACTTGGAAAAAAACCCCACCAGCAGGGCTAGTTTTGATGTTAATCTGCAAGCCTTTAAGTCATAAAGGCTATCTGATACAGGCTTCTGTAGGCAGTGTTTCAGTTGCCTGGTTTTTAATAAAGAGCTGGATTTTGCTGCAAGGACACTGAACGCTGAGTGGGTTAAAGAACACATCGGAGTGGTTTAGAGTTGTCTGTGGTGAAGCCAACAGAGAGAGCTTTCTTTGTCGAAATACTGATTTATAAATCTGATGGATATGAGTCAGTGTTATGCTGGCAGTCGTTTATTATATTTCAGCCTGGACTTGAATAGCAGGAAGTCACTTTTTGGCCCTCTTGTAGATCTTGGGATGCCTAAGAGACCCATTTCCCTGCTCCTTGCATGGGGACTGTCAGTTTTCCAGTTAGCTTCCTTCCCTTGCTGCTTCTCCCCTGCATCCCGCTCTCACTGCTGCTTTGAGAATTTTCTGTTCCTAAACTGGAATATGAAGTTTGGAGTACATTTGGTGACCCTTCATGTACACCAGCAGGTCTTGCTGCCACACCTGAGTGTGTCTGTGCGGAGATTGCTTAGGGATTGCACACACAAATAGAGCAGGACAGTGATGCTTCATGAGAGGGGCAGGAGCATCCAGCTGGGATTTAAAGCTGCAGCAGAGTCTTCCTCTGAGGAATGGAGTTAGGGCAGGCAAAAAGTGCAGAGCCAGGAGTGTCTTCTCACTTGGGCTGGAGCTCGAAGGCAAAAGCTGCAGTAGATTAACTTAAGAGTTTTTCAGCTGTGCTCCCAACTTTTTAGGCTGATGTGCTCCTGTAGGAGCACAGTGCTGACACGGACAGCGAAGGACACCAGGGGAGTCGGCTCCTTCTTTGAGAGTAACAGATTTTAAATGAAAACTGCTCTGATGCTTCAGGTCCGTCCTGTCCCCAAGGCTGAATTGTCTGTAACATCTGGGTGCAGCAGCTCATGCACTTCCAAGGGCTGTGCTGGGAATGTGGAGTGTTCCTTCCTAGGGCTGGGCTGTGCAGGACACAGCGAGTGCACAGAGTCACCGTGCCTGTGCTGTGGGGTTCTGTGTTGTAGGATGTGTGTAACACACGGGTCTGGTACTCAGAGGATCACTCGGGTTTTGCTCTTCGGCACAACTGATTGTTATGTTCCCATGTTGTAGTTCCTTTTTTTTGGAAGGAGAAGTTCGTAGTTTTATCCGGGTGCTCGGGTGTGCACTGTAGTTACTCAGTGGATAGCTTTATGCTGTTAATTGGTTTACGTTCCTTTAATAAACTTTCAGTTGTTTTTCATCACCACAGTTGTAGAAGGTAAATTCCCAAGCCTTGGAACTTCTCTGAATTTCAGCAGAGCAAAGATCTTGCATCTGCTCTGGTTTGGAATCAATAATCTGACTGTACGTGCAGTAGAGTAGTGGGAGGGGGTTTTTTTGCTTTGTTTTTGTGAAATGCTCAACCAGGTGTAATCTCACTGGATTTTGTTTAGTGAACTGTAGAGTCACAACTTCAAGATTACAATCACTGTTATGCTGGCAGCACAGTGTGAGCTCAGGGATACTACTGGAAATTGGAGGGTGATTTTTCAGCGCATGGGGGTTGGGTTTTTTTTGTTTGAGAACAATCCTGGCTCTAAAAGTGAAAGTGTGTGGTTATGGGGGAAAAGATTTTAAACTTTGTCATAAAACAATTCCGTTCCATGTGTGCTTTCCTACTGGTGACAGTAACGTGGGTTTTCCTTTATCTTTTTTTTTTTTTTAAAAACTTTAAAGTATGAACCTGGCTTGCTGTAGGAGAGTGAACTTGGGCTGGTCCCCTGTCACTGCTTTGCCAATCGCTGTGTGCTTGGCTTTTTAGCTCTCTCAGGCTGAACTCTTGCTTGTGTAAGAAGCACTCGTAGCTTATTCCCATCTTGAGAAGGAACTGTGGATATCAACACACCAATATAGATACATGCACTTGCCACCCTAGATATTTATACTAAACTACAACTTACAAAATAACAATCACTCGGAATCTTCCCTACATCGGTGCTTAGGCAAAAAATGGTTTTAACAGAAATATTTGTGCTGGTGCAAATATGAGTACAGGGTATGCAAATGGGAGGTTTTAGTGAGGAAATGTATAATACAGAAGAAAAACACTTTAAAAAGCTGGGAAGTATCAGTGTGAAGGCTAACCACAGTCACCCTCCCTGTGTGTGCTGCATGGTGCTGAGCCCCTGGCTGCCAGCTAATTAAAGGCTGTCTTGTGTGCTTTACATTGTGTTTTTTTCCACAGGGCTGGCACTTCATTCAGGGCACAAGATGGATGTTGTGCAGTGAATGAGCAGCTATTCAATATTCTTATCCTCCTCATACAATGTGTCACCCTGTGCCCTATCTGCGACACTCCATCCCTACCCTGTGCTGAATAAAGAACTGTTGAACTCTTCATGCTGCAGGCCTGATCACTGCAGGGACTGAATGCTTCACAAATGTCAGTGCATGGCACTGCTGTGAAATGAGGTGGTATCCTCCTCCTTTTGTAGATGCTGGAGCGGGAAATGCCACCAAAGACTAAAGCTGAAATTGTCTGAAGATACCATTGATTTTATATGCCAAACACTAATTTTAATCCAAAATANCTGATTTTATATGCCCTGTCTTTGCTAAACACTAATTTTAATCCAAAATACTAAGGTTTTTTTGTGTGTGTAGTTTTTTTTTTATTTTTCTGGTGGGATTTTTTTGGGGGGTTTTTTTTTTGGTTGTTTTTTTTGGTAAACACGTTCTGTATTTAGAGCATGGACCTCATTCTTGTGAACACTCAGCACTTTTGCAGAGTGAGCTTTAGGTGCTCTGAAGTGCAGCCCCGGAGCGAGAAGCTCAGCTGCTTATCCCTGATGAAACCTGGATGCTGCTCTGCTGGCACTGGCAGCTCTGGAGTGGATTGAAGCTGGCCTGCTTCTCCAGGGCAGCATGGAATGGCAAATCCCACAAGAGTCCTCCTCTTGTGGTGATTCCCTGTGTTGCCAGCTCACAGGGAGGTGGTTATCCTGGCACTGCTTCTCTTGGGATGGAGTGGGAAGACACCCAGTTACAAAGGCAGGCATGTGCTCAAGCACTTGACAAAATCCCATCTTGCTGACAATATTTTCATTCACTCAGAACCAGTTTGTTTCTTGTGCCCCACTGTCAGCTGCAAGAGAGGGCACACACCCTGCTGAAAAGCATGCTGTTCGTATCAGAAGATTGTGTAAAAGGTACACAGGACAAAATAGACTAAAAACGTAGAGGGAATCTTTATCCTGGTGCTTCCTAATTCTCAAGGACAAGATTTTTGACGCTAAACATCTTGTTCCAAGTTGGGATTAAATTTCCCCTTTAAGAAAAGCAGGAATAGGACAAAAAAAAAATCCTAGGGGTTGCCTGTGCTGTGTGTATCTTGTAGCAGCCTGAACACTGTGATAGCAGCTGGAGAGGCAGCAGTGTGCACTTCTTCAAATGGACTGGTTTTAGTGGTGATGGAATTACAATATTTTCCAATGGGTTCCCAGTAATTACCAGATACTACAAGAACACTTGGACATGGGAATCTCCCTGGTTTCCATCTGTCCAGCACTTCCCAGTGCAGACATGACAATCCTGCCGTGGACAGGACAGCAAGGAGGGGGAATGCTAATTATGGGTCTTCCTTTGCAATGAGGAGCCTCTGCAAGAGGAGTCCTGCTCAGTTCCCACTGCTGCATCCAAAATGTGGTGTCTGTTCAGTTGGTAAATGGAGATCTGGACTGGATTCTGTTCACCCCAAACAGAAATACCTGGGCAGCTTTGCAAAGTCTAAGAAAGCTTTGCCCAGTGTGCAAGCAACGCTGGCTGCAGCTGTGATGTGATTTGGGATTGTCTGCTGAACCTCAGAACAACTTTGTGTCCTCAGCAGTGGCACCTCTATGCTTTAGATCACTTAGTCAAGTCGTTTCTCTCCTGCTCTCATTTTAAAATTTCAGAGGAAGGAGAGAGGCAAGCTACTTCTCATTTCCTGCTCTGCTTTGGTCTGTTTTGATTTGGTTGGTTTTGTTTTCGTTTGGGTTTTTTTTGTTGTTTTTTTTCCTTGAGAGCTCCTGATAGTGACTTTCCTCCACATAAACAAAAAGATCATTAGCCTCAGGCAGACACGTGGTGTGGAGAGCTCCAGCCAACATATTTGAAGTCTGGCAAAGTTTGAGCTGCTTCAAACGGGGTCTGGCAGTGGAAGGTGACTGAAGAGCTGGAGCTGCACTGCTCGGAGTGTGTGAGGATGGAGGGCTGCTAAGGGATGGCGATGCTGCGTGAGGCAAGGTGGATGTTCCCCACAGGGATCTGAACTGCAAACTGATTCCTCTCACAGTTGTAGCTAATGCTGAGGGGATGCTGTGTGCATGGGTAAGGATGGATTTTGGTGGGAAGGGGGTGAGGAGGCGGAAGGATCCCCAGATCCCCACGACCAACCACGCCTGTGCAGTCACACAGCAGCGTAAATGTACAGAGTTGCTCCCTTTCCCCGGCAGAGATGCCAGCTCTGTGTTAGTGGTAATCTGCTTTTTTCACTCATTAAATGCCTGGTGGCATAAAGATCATCATCCATCACTCTAGAGAGGCTGTGTTCATCTGTAGCCATGGATCTCATTTCAGAGTTATCCGACACTTTTTATTTTTAAAGCTGAAACTCCACCCCAACAGTGCTGTCTTTTTAACTTGACTTTTCGGAACTTGTCATCCTGTTGCTTGGTCAGCACCATCTGCTTCCAGAGCAGGCAAAATGTCTTGCTTGCTTCTGTGCAGCCGTTGGCACCATCCTCTGTGGGGACATCTTAAATTGAACTGTCTCCTGTGCAAGGACTTCCACAGAGAAAAGCCCCGAGGAGTGCAGTTCATCACACACAGTTCTTCCCCGGCTCCCTTAAATTTGGGAGTGTCCTTATTCACAAATATGCGTGATTTCATTGAATTTCGTTCTAATTGCCACGATTTTAAAATGTCAGGAAAAGAGCTTGGCAATTCCCTGGTGTGAGGACAACTCAGATCCTTTTCACGAGAAAGCCCAGTTACCAGGCATATAAATCCACGATGGTTTGGATATTCAGACCTGAAGAATGTGTCTTGAGAAGAGAAGTTGAACTCCATGACTTATTCTCATTGTTCCTCTGCTCAGTGAAGCATTTGAGAACCAAGCCATGCAAGCTTTATAAATAGCTCAGCCAAAGTGTTCTTTACTTCCTCTAATGTGTTCCCTCTGCACAGAAAGCCACAATGTCTGTCTGGGCAGCATTTTAAAAGATCTCCGTATCGCTAAGAGGATAGAAAAGTTGATGGATATTCTGTGCTTTGAGGAATGTGGGGAGGCAGCAGGTGTCAGACAGATGTCAGAAATTGATATTTTTATTTTGCCAAGTGAAGGAAGGGCATGCTGAGGAGGATGGGTTGGTTCCTAGCAAGGAGTGAGATGCAGTTTTGCAATCTACAGTCGTGCTCTGTTTAGCCACTTCTGTCGCAGTGTTCTGAAAGAGGGAAGAAGTGCTGAAATTCCTGGGAAACCATTAAATTCTTATTACAAATCGGTGGGAAAGTTGGGGATTTGTCCTCCCACTGAATGACTGTTCCTCCTCCTTTTCCCCATCCTAAGCACCACTAAATGTTCTTGCAAGGGGGGTTGCATACAGAATCATAGATAACACACCAGCCAACCAAACCTGGTGCCTCCCACCCCTGGCACATGTCCATCCCACGAGCCTGAGCTTGGCACTGGGCTGGCAGTGCAGTCAGCACGATTTTCAGAATCCAAATCTATGTATTTCTACCCCAGCACAGCTTCACGGAGGCTGGTTTGTGCCCAGCAGTGCTGCAGCAGCTTCATGGCACGCTGGTTTTTCTGTGACTTTCATGGCAGAGGCTTCCTTTTTAAAGCATAATTTCAGATATGACCGAAGAGCTTTCAGAGCTGCTGCTGCATCCTCCTGCCCTGGGCTGTCCTGAGCGGTGCTGTGATCCCACATCTCCATCCCTGGCCACTGCCACAGCTGTTCTTCCTCTGCATTAAATCACAGGAGACTCAATCCCAAATCAGATGCTTTTGTCGTGTCATGCTTGCATTTTGGGAGCATTCCTTTGACTTTGAAATCAGTCACATCTCACTCTTGTGCCGTTTCTGACCACCAAGGCTGCCTTGCAGAGGAGCTGGTGAGGCAAGTGCTGCTCCCTTGGGCAGCCAGAAACCTGAGCCTCAACTGTGAATTGTTCCCGTCACGTTGCTGAGATTTTAGATTTCCCTGATACGCCGGAACAATTCGGATCGTGGTCGCGCTGCTGGTGGCTGTGTGCTGTGTGCCAGCCCCTGGAGGGACCAAAGGAAGGGATTCTCCAGGCTTTGGTCCTTTCTGACGCTTTAATTTTGCTCATGGCAGTTTGAATGGGACACCAGCAGCTGGGAGATCCTGTCAGTCCCTTTGGTGGAGGTGACAAACACGTCGGAGTCCCCGTGTCCTGGAGCACAGAGAGCCTGGAGTGGGAACCAGCAGCCTAGTCCCTGGGGCACACAGGACTTGGGCTGTGCCTGCTTGGCAGCTCTCATGGGGAGATGCTGCTGCAGAAATGAGGAAAAAAAGGGCACTTTTTAGGGTTTGACCTTCTCTTTCTCTGTGCCATCCTCATTGCACGTACACCGCAACCTCTTCCTCTTCCCCACCCCAGCCCCCACCGAAAACAGTTTTTAGTTTGTGGGCTCTATTTGTTTGGGTTTGCATTTTTCCCAGTTGTTTTTCATGCTGAAATCTCAGGATCACTGGTTAGCTGGGAGGTTTTCTAGAGCACGGAGGGATTTGTGGGACTGGGAATTAACAAGGGGAGGAAATGTAGATACTGAGGAGAAGGACATGGTATTGTGAGCTGAAAATCTGCATTCATATGTTTTGGGTTTTCTATAAATATCAGTTAAAAGTGTCTGCTTGGAAGAAAAATACTCCATGAAATACCGACTTGATGCTTTCCCTGCCTTACCTCCACACAGGAAATTCGCAATTTGATATAGAGCTGATTTTTCTCTGCTGATGAAAAGCGTGGAACAAATTCCTTTTAGGCTGTAAAAGCTGAAAGATATTTTCTCCCCTGATCCCTTAACACTACCTGTGCTCTCATTTCTCTCAGCTTCTGTGAAGTTCAGCCTCATCTGCAGCATTTTGTGGTTTTAGGCGGTGACTGAGGCAGGACTTCACTCGCTCATATTTCAGAAGAACATGGATTTGTTTCTAACAGCACTTCTAATGTTCACAAGGAAAAGGCTCTTTCTCAGCTTTTTTCCACCAAAATTTGAGTGGATAGTTCTTAAACTATCTATAGATATCTCCTTGTGATTCCAATGGGATTATTCATGGCAGCAAGGGCAGTGTCCACTCTCTCCTTGGCGCCAGAGGGAACCTGGGTGCTGCCATCCCACCTGGACACCCCATCCCCTGGGCAGGGCACAGGGACACACCTCGAAATTGGGTGGAACCCACTTCAGTGCAGAGCCAGCCACTGCAGCCCGAATATCACTCGCTGTCAACCCCAAATGGGAGTTTTATGGTACAAGGGAATTTAAGAAAATGTTATTTGAAACTTTGTTTGCTGCTGAATTATTCTGAGTTAGAAGGTTTGAGGATCTGTTGCTTCTAGTCGAGGTCTAAGCAAAATCTAAATACTGCAAAGGTATTTAGTGTTCAGGATTATTTTGGGAGGGAGCTGAGGAAAGGCCTGATAAGTTATGTACCTGACCGCACGTAGTTAAAAATATTATTTGGAATATAAACTTCCTTGTCTTGAAGACCAGCTTTATGCACCAAGTCAAAAAGCACAAAAAGCAGTTCTCCTCCTGGCCTCCATAAGTATACCTTAATGCTGCTGAATCCTGGAAATTATGCAGGGCATGCTTTTTAAATGTTGATTTTGACTTCTTGCCTGGGACCAAGTGTAAAGTCTTTCCAAGGAAATACTTAGAAGACTTGCAATGAAACCCAAAAGCTGCTGCCAAACCTTAGTTTTTAGGAAGGGAGTAGGGGGCAATCCAGCCTGTCAGAAACTTCCAGTTGTTTGTAATTAAATCCACTTCTTCTGTGCACAATAAACATATACTTAGAAAAAGATCGTTTTACATGATACTTATGTGGTTTAGTGCTGCTTTTCAAGATGCTAAAAATCAAGCAGAAGGTTTGCTATTTTCGTCTGGGAAGGTTACTGAAAGCTGGGAAGCCAGGGCTGATGCAGCTGTGCCACCGCAGTGGCACGGATCCATGTATCCAGTGGTGACACGCAGAGCGAGCCAGGGAATCCTTTTCTCCTCGTGAACCATCTTTCCCACTGGTTCAAGTTTGTTTTGGATTGACAGGGATGGGAACGAAGAGGAGATAAAAATATCCCGTCCGCACGTCCCTCCGAGCCAGCAGCAGCACCGCTCGTGGCTTTGGTGGAAACTCTGGGATTGCAGGGACTCCTCATCCCTTCGGGGGCTGGCAGGAGGCAGGCGCACCAAATCCTCACCGCCCTGAGCTTGGTCTGCCATGGTTCATTCAAGATTGTTTCAAATCCACTGCCATCATTCACATGTAGGGTGAGGGGGACAGCCCGAGTGTGACTTTATCCATGAGAGAAATTTTCTATTCCCCCTTGACAAGGGAGGGGATTTTTTCCCAATTGTCAGTTTTTCCTGGGCAGGTTGCAGGAGCTGTTGGGTGCTGTGATGGAATATAGACAAGGCATAGAAAGAGCAGCGAGGAGCAGCTGAGAGGTATTATCTCCTAAGTGACAGAAGAAAAACTATGAAGCCCTGTAGAGCAGATTTGTTAGGATTTGAGATGATAATCCCTGTTGCTTGCCGAGATTATCCCCCAGCATATGGCAGGGAATGTAACAGAGATGGAGAATTAGCTGCTAATGATCTGGCCACCTCTCGAAAACAGATGTTTGTACTCCCATAGAACTGCTTGCTGTTTTGTTCGTCTGAAATCTGGATTACTCAGCAACAGGCCTGGCGTGGTATTAGAATGCCTACTGTCTTCATTCCCACTGATCTCACCCAGGACAGATCACCTCTTTCTCGGGAATGCTGCTGGAGTAATTGAATGTGAAATTGGGATGGCGAATTAGGGAAACGGCCCTCACTGCAGTGCCAGCAGCCGGTGTTAGCCAAGGGCCAGGGGGTGGGGGAAAGCTGCAGGAATCTCCTGGGGCAACCCAGGACATCTCCAGGGTGCTGTGGCACTCCCCTGCTGCCTGGGCAGCGTTCATTTGGGGTTTCTTTAGCAGATGAGTTTTTGATGGATTTTGGTGGCAAACGATGCTGCAGTTGAGGAGGGGATTGCTCAGGCTCAGTGCTGCTACACGGGCAAGCCTGTGATGTAAAACCCCCTCTGTGACACATTTGGGTGCTTTTGGCACCCCCTTACTCACCCTGACTTGGAGCTGTTGTCAATAAACACCTGACTTACCCTCTCCGTTGTTCGAGGCACTGAAGTTTCCAACTCAGGGATGTAATTCTCACAGTTTCTCTTTCGGAGCTCTTAATTTATTTAAGTGTTACTTGAGCAATCTGCTCTTTAACACTCCTGCTACGCTTAAATTTCTTTACATTCAAAAAAACGCTTCCTAATTTACTTATCTTAATTTACGTTATTGGAAGACATCTACTTGGAGCTGGAAACCTTTATTAAGGTGGGGAAAAAAACCACTTAGCAGTCAGTTCAGCTCATCTATTTTCCACCCCGTTCCTTCGTGTTGCACTTCCCTTTGGACTTAATCTTTTACAGTAAAAGCAAGACCTTAACCTCAGCTTCTCTTTCAAAGTTAGATTCTTTTGACCTGGCGTCATCTTTGTTACAAGGCTTCACACGCTGCAGTACAATAATATTTTTCTTGTGGTGCAATGAACAGAGCTGCAGACGCTGTTCCAGATAGGGTCATTTTTTTCTCTAAATTAGCAACTGTCTTAATAGATATTTTCCGTGGCTTCCAAACTCTGTGGTGTTGCTTGAACGAAAATGTAATTCCACTGAGAGGTTTCGAGCCCAGCTTTTGCTGGGCTTCCAGAAACTATTTTTTTAAACAATTATTTGTACAGTCAAAATGAGTTTGCTAGCGTACTGTGCTTGCATGTTGCAGTTGTGTCTTTAGAATTAGATGGAAAATCTGAATATTACCCGGTATATTTTTCTCAAAGAACAGCATTTTCATGCAGGCGACCTTATTGATGTAAGGGTTAAACTACAGCAAATGGATTTTGAAACAACTGGAATATTTCTTTGCATCAAGAGCGAAAAGCCCAGTTTTCTGCCTCCAGAGGTACTTGGAAAGCTTCACCTCAGACTGGTTAATTTTCTGTCATTTAAAAATAATAATTTAAGATTGCAATTTTCATGTGAACAGCTTGCTTCTGATCACTTGAAACTTCTGTGGAGGGGTGTAGAGGATTCTTGCACAAACAAAATGGGATGTGGACTCGTGAAATCCGTGGTGGCTGCTCTAGCAGGACATGAGTGGACTCTCAAGAGCATTTGCTCGAGTTCTTCCTTGTCCCAGACAAACATGGGAAATGCAGGAAATCATGAAAAATCCACCAGGACATCGTACAAGCCTTAGGATCATGGATACTTCTCAGAATCTCAGTTTCTAAATAGTCAAATTTATTTCAGAGAAACTCTAATATTTCTGTTGGTTATTCCGCTCATATCCTTTGCATGGCCAATAGCAAACAATTAAATTTAAACTCTGCTGTTTCTAAGTCTTTCAAGATTACGGGATCTGTAATTGCCTTCGAGATGGCGAGTTTGTAGCTCAGTCCCATACTCTCCTTGTAGCTCATTGCCCCTCCTGGCTCTGTCCTGAGCCACCCGCATCATTCCCTGTGCCAGGCAGGTTTTTTTTATGCCAAAACCACCAGGACTGCTCCAATTTCCAATTTTTTTACAGTTTCACCAAGCAAAAGGCCTGAACCACCTTAGCCCTGGAGCGCTGCACCCTCTGTGCTTTCGAGGGTGGGCAGCGATCGCGGCTCACACGCCACATTCCATGAACAGCCTGGCACTGGATAAGGAGCAAAAGGGACAGCAAAAGGCCCTGATTGTGAGCAGGAACAGCCCTTTGTGTTTGTGCATTTGGGATCGAGCACGGAAGCGGCTCATCCTTCCACGCCGGAGGCCTCTGAGATGCTGCCGGAGCTTTTGTGTTTGAGGAGAGAAAAGTGGGATTTTTGTACAGCCAAAGAGCCGAAGCTGTGCCTGCAGGGTGGGAGAGATGCCTGCCAGCTCCCCGTGGGAACAGGGCTGGAAGGGCATGAATTTGTTACGTCTGTGAGGGCAATTTGGCTCAGTTGAGCTCTCCTGCGAAGATGTCACAAGAAGAGTGGGTGTCTTGGCCATTAGGAATTTGTCCATATTAGAAGAGATTCCTATTCTATTTTTTTAATTTTATCCTCCACCTGCATCCTACTACGCAGAGAGAAAATCTTGCTGCGGGGTGGGAGACAGCAATTTTCCCGTGCTTCCCAAAAGTTCCTCCAGAAAGGGATTATATCACATCTGACCCAGAAGCTTATGGGAAACAACATGTCTCAGCACAGTGAGTTCTGGGAGGGACCCTCACACCCAGGAGCTGATCACAGTGGTGTGGATAGCGTTGGGGGAAGAGAGCTTTTCCTTGGATTAACTCAAGGGACAGTCAAACACTTTGGTTTGGTTGGCTTGGCCCTATTTCCCAGCTGGACCTTCCTGTTTCTCAAGTGGGAGCAGTGTCCCTGGACCTCTAAAAGGGCCAATATTTTTCTCCTCCTGTCCTTTGATTGAGGGCTCGTTTGTTGACACTTCAGTGGGTTGTGGCTCTGATGACAGCAGCCCTTGTGTCAACCGAGGCAGAGCTGCTCATTGTTGAGAGTTCCTGGCTTTGTCTCTGCTTCCTAGATGTGGTCAGATAGGGGTTCTAATGGTCTTCCAAGTTGTAAGGAAGGATAATTCTCAGTAGAACAGTCAATTAAGGGGATTTTTGCATTTCTCCAGCTGTTCCCTGTGCATATATGTGGATGAGACAGAAGAACAATGAGTAGGCTCTGCAGATCTCCAAGCTAATTTTAATAGTCTGCCTGAAAAAGCAGATGTGTAGGATGAAATACAACGGTCCCGTTTGCTCAATAAATGTTTAAAAAATTAATTCTGTACATATTTTAAGATAACTTTTCAATGGAAAAATAAGTGGCTGCACCTAACATGGTAGTGTTTCCAGCGAACAAAATGTGGTGTGAAGTTCAGATTTACGTTTCTTATTATAGCTTAGAGGGTTTAATCTTAAAGGAGTTTTAATAGGTGCCAAATGCTCTCAATATCTGTCAAGGTCAATTAGAGATGAGATTTTTTTTTTTTTCTATTTTTGCACGGAGCAGGAAACACGAAGCATCTTGTTGGAATTGTTCCTAGAAGGTTTGAATGTTGCAGATGTGCGAGGTGTTCATATATCGTGGTAAAACGCTAAATCCAAAGCTCAGCAAATTACTCTGCTGGCTGTTAACACAAGATTCCAGCTATTGCTGGATCGGCAGGAAAAGAGATGGGACTGAAAGATTTCCATCCCTGCCAACAGAGATGTCCTGGTGGGTAACTGGTCCTGTCGGAAAGTTGTGGGAGCAGCAACGCTGGGGTCTTGCTGTGATTATCTTGGCTCGTTTTTTCCAGCACCAGTGTTCCTGGAGCTCCAGGCTCTTTGGCTCAAGCCTAACCCTAGGGCAGCTTGGCACGGATTAAGAGGTGTGCAGTTGGCATTGGTGGCACCTGTGAAACCCGGGATCCTCAGATCCAGGGCTTTAGCTCAAGGTTCTGTTGCTCTCTGTCAGCGCAAGGAGAAATCCCCGCCGCAAAGACTCGAGAGGTGGAGATCGCACTGAAGTTTGCTGGCAAAAATATCAAACTCAGACGATCAAAAATCATCCATGTTTGGCAAAGGATGAAATACAACACTTGATTCAACATCATAGTGTTACTTAGTGATAATTCAGCATTTACTGAGCATAAACTTAGCCCAGCCGAGAAAAAACTTTCCATTTATGACAGCTTGGCTGTGGGGCTGCTGCCATCCCAAAGGCCCCTGGATCGGTCTCTAGGGCTTCAGCGAGTCAGAACTCCAGGGTGGGATGTGCTGCTCTGGTTTCCAGCTCCAAACACCGAGATCAGGATCGTGTCACCACCAGAGCTGTCAAAGTTGGACGTGCACTGTTTGTTGTCACTTGGTTTTTTAAGCGTTAACTCCTCGCTGCCCCGGAACACCGTAGCAGAAAGGATTCGTCCATTTGCAGATAAAGTGCTGAGTTACTTCATGCTCTATTCTTTGTTTCCTTATCTTTTCTTGACAAATGTGGGTTTTAGGGCATCTTTCTTTGATTGCTTTCCCTTTATTAACTTTGTCCCTGCTTTTTTACACTTGGAGTTGGTTTTTGACATATAAGCAGTACTCCGGTACATTAATATATTTATTTCTATTTAATATAATTAATCAAGATCATTAATAATTGATATTTAAATAATTAATAAATAGAAACAAATAAATTGATGAAAATAATAATATTAGAAATAACTAATAAAAATTAATCTTAATATCTTTTATAAGACCGACACTGCAGTTGTCCCTAATCTTTGGCAGAACAATCCATATACTCTTGGATGTGTTGTCCAGCCCATCTCCTTTACCATATTTCTGTTTTCTCAGATTTAAAGTCAGGCTTATCCTGAAACACTTCAAGGGAATTTTTAAATATTAAACTGTTACGGACACAGACGACTGTTATAAAATGATAGAGCAATACAGTGCTGCAGAAATGTTAAAAAACATTGTGCAAGGTCTTTTCTCTTGTCACTGTTGCCCTTTACTCCAAGAGAAATGGGCGCTTACATCTCCAGCCCCAGTTTTCTTTTTCTTGAATTCCGTGGACACAAATGCTTTCTCACACTTTCTCATTTAACCTAAAGCAAGGAAATTATAATGAAAAAAAAAAATAAATTCTGAATGAAACTGTTTTTGTGTCGTCCTTCCACTTTTATCACTTGGTGCAAATATTTGAAGGCATAACTAGGTGCTAGCCTTGAATGTTTAATGTTAGGACTAACTTCTGCTCGTTGTTTACCAAAATCAGGCCACTGTGTAACAGCAATAATGTCAGGCAGTGTCAACATGGGGCGCCGATATTTTAACAGAAGGCTTGAGTTCATAATAAAACCAAGTCAAGGTTTTTAGGGTGAGTTAAATTTACTGCAGCAGCGCCCTCAAGTGCTGTGACACTTCCCAGGCCCGATGGTGTCTGTCCCATGGGACACTGGGCTTCATGCGCTGGGGCTTGATCCTTTAGCACTGTTTAGCCCAGTAAGAGCACGTGAATTATTTTGGTGGAATTTTGAGTGCTCACACAAATCTGTGAGACTATTTAAATTAATACCAGTGTGAGGGGAAGGGTGCTGGTTTGGGAGTTGCCCCTTTAATTGCTCTGTGGTGAGAAAGGCACTCTCAGGAGCAGTTTGGTTGGAAGTGATGGCAGAAGGAGACCTGAGCAGAGGAGCTTTCCTTAGACAGCTCAGCCACGGGCCAGATGCTGCAGGATCTGATCTGTAGTTTGGGATGCTCGGTGCCAGCAGAGCCCAGGGCACAGCTTTATCAGCTGCTCTGCTGCTCCCGTGGCCTTTTCTTAGTTTAGACTGCAGAGACAGAGGAGCAGAGCCTTCTCTGGTGTAACTCGTTACCTCAACAGAGAATTTAGGATTTAGGAATAGTATCCACTCGCCTTTGGTACCGAGGGAGCTGTGTCTGGCAGGCTGGAGATTTAACCAGCACACTATTGGTATGTGGTATAAACTGTATGGACAAAACTATGGCAGTGTAGAACACCTGTGGGCTGCTGGAGATGTTACACATCCTAAACCTGTGTTATTGGGGTTGTGCAAGGAGCCTCTAGGCCTGGACTCACTGGGCTGCGGCTTTGCCAGCAGAATTCCAGCTCTCCTTGAGGCAGCTGCTGGAGGGAGCCCTGGCTGCACTCGATCCTCAGCTTGTGAGCAGTGAAGCCCCAGTGGCTCCTAGAGCTGCAGCATCACTCTCAGCTGTCTGACAAAGCTGTCTGTGTGATTTCCTCCGTTCGCCAGAGTTCCCTTCTCTTGAGCTCTCCACCTCTTGTCTCCCAGCACGTCTGATCAAAGTAGGTCAAGTCAGCTTTGTTCAAAAGCGGAATGTGCGGAGCGATGCCGCTGTGTCTGGAGAGGCAAATTCAGCCTAAGGGAATGATTCCATGGGGGTAATGCAATCACAGCACCTAATAATTACCTGTATCCACAAAATGAGCATTTGAGGCATCGCTCAGAGCAGAAGGCATCACTTGCAACTCTCCCTGTGTGAAAGCAATGCCCTTTCCTCCTAATTATTAAGGGGTATTTTTGTAAAGATACTTCAAAGTCTTTATTTTGTATTCCTAGCATATACTATTCAAATGTGTGTTCTGTAGTGTCCTTTTGTGTGGGTTTCTCTGGATCCAGAGGGAATAGCAATTGCAATAGCGATAGCAATCTGTGGAATGAGGAATTGCAACATTCGGGCCATACCCACTCCTTATATTTTAGTCTTGAGTGAGTATTTCTAGAATAAAACAGGAAGAAAGGAAGGGGTCAGAGGGAAGAGAATTTAGAAATCATTCAATTGTTCAACTTACGAGAAAAACAGTGACACATCTTTAAAATAAACAAATAGGAAGGTCAGTGGCCAGAAATTCTGTAGCCCAGGGCTTTTTTTGGCCACTTAAACAAGGAAGTTCTAACGCCTTTGGCCCGAGTGCTTCTCTCTGCTGCACACGGGGAGTTTCACACAGCTCCTTCCTTAGGTGACCTCGGGCTGGTTTTGATTTGCGCCAAGGGATAAGGATGGCTTTTTTTTTTTATTGGGAGTTTTATCACTCTGGAGCCGTGCTGTGAAGAGTTGGTAAATGAATTCAGTCCCTGTTACAGCTCCCTTAGTGCTCCCTGGTGCAGGCTGGAGGAGGATGTACTGCAGGTACACCCTCTCCAGGTGAGACATCCAGCAGGCTCCTTTTGGGACCGAAACACAGGGGCAGTGTGTGAAATAACTGCATTTTTGATACACCACACCCTGTGTTATGGTATTGCAGGGACAACCTACATTGTCCCTTTGTTCCCTTTACACCTCTACCATCGCCCTCCAGAAAGGAGGGGGCAAAAGAAAGAAAAGGGGAAAAAAAACCCCCTAAAATGCAAAGTCAGAACGTGAGGGGAAGAAGGAAGTGGCATTATTTGGCAAAGCTTCAAGGGGAGCATGACCAGGGAGTTTGGTTTTGGTGACAGAAGAGGGGGCCAAAGTTGCATGGACTGAGGGTGGGTTAAGAAGGGAAGAGGGTGACAATGGGAAGGAGGCAGGGAAGGGAAAGAGCAGAGTGAAGGCGGAGTGCTCTGGGTGCCAGGGAGAAGCCTCTCCCGAGCAGTGTTGTAGGTGTGGGACTGGGGTCAGCCTGCCCAGCTTGGGCTACAGCTGCCACTGTCCTCTGGCTACAGTTTTGACGTCTGCAATGGGTTATTATTTGGGGGGAAAAGAAGTTTGTTGAGCTATACTTTGCTTTAATAATAATATCGATTTCTATAACGTTACTGCACAGGCATTTATTCATAGCTTGGGTGAAGTTGTGCTTTTTTGTCTCTGTTTTGCTTCTTCTTTCGGAACCCAGGGCATAGCATTTCCGTGGCTAATTCAGGTCTTTTGGAGAGATTTCCACTCTCTGCCTGGTTGGAAGGTACCCCCAGCCCCTGGGCTGAACTCTCCCTCTTGCTCAGAAAAGTATTTTGCAGAGCAGCCACAGCAAGACAGGTTTGTCCAGGGATGCTCTCATCTTCTTGTGCCTCTGAATGCATGTTTGGCTGTCACTCTGCAACAACTTGGTGATGGCTAAAAGGGAGGAGAATTGGGATTTCTTGCAAACCCAGAGTTACAAAACTGATAGCAATGTGGCAGCAAAGTTTCCATTTCCCTGCGTAAAGCATCTGCTCCCAGAAACGCATTTGCAGAACCACGGCTGCATTCTCCTATTAATGATTTTCAGGATCGTGGTTTTCGGTGATTTTTGCTCCTAGCCTTTCTGAAAGCAGCCTGCAAATGGCACTTGATTGCTAATGTCGCATCGTGGGAGGTGGTTAGTCTGAACCCCTGCCTGTAGCAGGCATCTAAAAGCTACTGGATATTGGTAAAAATCTGTATATTACAATAAAAAAAATTAGAATGCATACGAGGAGCACAGCTCCAAGCAGTCTGACCAGCCTGCTGCATGTCTGGTTTGGTGATATGTAAAATTTTGGACAGGCAGCGGTACACATGGACACTTTTTGTTCCTGTATAAACAAAGCATGTGAGTGCATACGTGGTCGAGCTATGGAGAGAAAATACAGCCTGAAAACTCCTGTGCAAGCAGGACAGGAGGAGATGTGACTTCCCACTGAAAAGCCAATCAAGAAGAGTATCAGAAAGGCAACTAAAATGGGGCTATTAGGAGGAATAAATGTAGGTAATGATATTGCCAACTGTTACAATCATTTTTTTTCTCTGGGTCTCACCGTGGTTATGGCTTTTTTCCCCTCAGCTACAATCCGTGGAGCACTGGCACTGAACTTCTCCTGTCAGTCCAAACAAGCCACGTTTTCTAGCTCTTAAGAGTTCTGAGAAACGTTTCAAGTGTTCCCAAAAGGCTCATAACTGGAAGGTGTATTTTTCCTTCAGAGTCTCAAAACTTTGGGAGGGTTTGACCCCTTATTTTTAAGTTGCATATTCGTGATCAATTTTGCTCAGATACTGTTGTGTGAGGGGTGGTGTTTCTTGCCACTGTTGGGTGATGTGTGAGCTACAATCCTCCTCCTGAACTGGGATTCTTTGTTTTGGCAATGAGAAGAAAATGAGGAAACCTGCGCTTCCAAGAGCAGGAATTTTAAACCACACAAGAATGTCCATATGAGATGGGAGGTGGCATTAGTGTGGCACCTGGATCCTGTGGGTGGGAAGGCGTTGCTTCCACTGAACTGGGCACTGGGAACTCTGTTCAGTCACGCAGCTCCTTCTGCTGCATGTGCAGCTTGTGAGTCCTGCGCATGCTAAAGGGAATTTCTGACAACAGATTCAGAAGGTATTAGTGAAGGAATAAGTCCTGCATTGTTAAAATCTCCTGGATGAATAATTACTGCAGATAACACCGAGTGTTTATGCCTTTGCCAGTTGTGGTGCTGCTTCTCCACCAGCTTCCAGAGCTGACTCCAGCATCGCCCTCCAGCCCCTCTCCACACTCAGCTCCAGGAACGACATCTAGACCTGTCTGGAGTCAATCCAGGAGCTGTTTCCAGCATAATTCCTAGAGCCACCTCTAAAACCACGTCTAGAATAATTTCCAGCTCTAAGGTGATTTACAGAAGAACCTTTGAACTTGCCCCTGGGTCAGGGTCTGCAGTGGCTCCCAACACTCTTAATGTGTTGCTCACACATGGAGCCAAGCTGGAGCTGCCTCTGGAGCCCCCCCTTTGCTGTCTGCAGGGTGAGGTCCTGCCGGGATCACCTCTGCTTTGTCCCCTGCCTCCTCCGGGGACCCCGGGCAGCAGGGCACGGGGGCCGGGCGGGCATGGGGCAGCCAGCCTGGCTCACTGCGGCGGCTTTTTCTCCTTCTTGTTTTTTTCTCCCGCGGCTTGTGCCGCTCTCCCCGGGCAGCAGCAGGCATTTCAATGTGCGCTTTGTGGCAGCAGAGCTGTCTGAGCCCTTTAAGCGGGAGATGAGCTCAGGTAGAAGGAACGCAGAGAGCTCCTTTCATCAGCCAGGGCCCCGCCGGCGGCTGCGGGGCATGTCCGGCCAGTTATAAATGGATCATGTGTTGCTATTTTTAGCCGAGAGAGGATTGTAAATATAAAAGGGTATAAACTGCAAAACTTAGCAACAATGGCGTTTGTTTGCTTTTTTTCTTTTCTTTTCTTTTTTTTTTTTTTTCTTCCCCTCCCCGTTGGCAGGAATGTGTTTGGAGAGGAATGAAGTTGGAGCAGGAGCTTTGCCCGTGGACTTTGCACTGCTTCTATAGACAGAGATATATAGATCTGTATCGCCGGGCAGGGGAGGGGAACGGGCTCCTCTGGGGCTGTTTTTGAAGAGATCCAAAAGTGCAGCCTGAAAGGAGATTTGGAAGCGCTGGCAGGGGGGAGCGGGGGGACCCGGGGCGGGCTGGGGGGAG
>VYZT01061316.1:42658-68943 GCA_013400735.1 Pomatostomus ruficeps
TCCCCTTTCTCTTTTTGCTGGTGGTGTTGTCGCTTTGGTGTGCAAGACCCCGTTGTCGCTTGTGGGAGCGCAGGCTCGGTGCTGCCGCCCTGCCCTGGGTCCCCGGGGGGCAGAAGGATCTGAACCCCCCCGCCCTGAGCTCCCCACACCCATGAGGAAGGTGCAGCTTGTTTTCCGGCTGCTCTGCAGGCTCGGCGGGGTGGCACAGGGAGGGGACAGCAAAAGGGCGACAGGACAGGATGGAGAGACCTTGAGGAGCTCGTTGTGTGGGGCCAAGGCTTGGCTGGTCCCTTCGCCAGCGGCGCTGAGGGCTCGAGGGGGTCGGGGTGGGCAGGGGAGATGCTCAGGAGGGCTGGCAGAAATCTCCTTCGAGATCTTTAATAGCTCTGGCTGTAAATGTGCGTGTTTTGACCGGACCAGGTGACTGAGGCAGAAACAATTGTTGTGACAGACAAGGCAGACCTGGTTCCTGCAGCTGCCCGGCCACAGGACAGGGACAGTCTGGAGGCCCTGCAGTTCAGAGGCAATTACGTTTTTAATCAGATTTTTTTTATTTTCCTCCCCCCAACCAAGCAGCTCAAAGTCTCCACCTGGCTTTTTGTCGCCCAGGTTGCAGGGGTGCGTGTCTCAGGGGGGCATTTTTAACACCTCCTCACGGGGTGGGTCTGTGCCCTGGCTGGGGATGGAGGAGATGCCCGGGCTCTGCTTGTGGGACCCCGGGTGCTCCTCTGCTCAAAATCTGGGAAATAAAAGGCGATAAATGCGATTAGAGGAGTTTCTGTGTGCAGGCATTGCTGATGCCTCTGGAAGTGGGTCTCAAATGCAGGTGGATGTTTCCTCGGTCTGGTGCAGCCAGGGGTGGTGCCAGTGCTGGAGTGCATTTATCTGGCAAAACGAGAAAAGGAGGAGAATGTCCTTAATTGTATTTAGCAGCCCTGAGCATTTAATCTTTTTTATTTTATTTTATTTTTTTTAAGGATTGGACATTCCACAGCTTGTTTCTCTAGATCTTTACAAATTAATTTTGATGTTTAAATATATTTCATATGAAGCCTGTCTAAATGCTTTAACCAGTATGTATTTGAAAGCACAAGTATGCTTTCATTTGATTGAGTACCTAGAAAAAACCCTTTTTGTATTTGAGCAAAGCTGTTTTGTTTTTAAATTAGGTTGTTCCAGTCCTTCTAATTTGATCATTTCAAATTTGATTCAGCACACAAAAATGATGCAGAAACTCCTGTTATGAATCTAAACTGAACATTCATTTTCTTATCAAAATATTATTATCGAAAAATATTAGTCATTCTTCTTGGCATAGTAAACAAAGAAACATGTGGATGTGTTAATTTATTCCAGACCCAGAAAAGAGGGATAGTTTATATAAGTAAAATAAATAATTCTTGACTATTTAATAATTGGATCACTTCAACAATAGTTGACTAATAGTCACATGTCTGAAATACATCTTGCCCATTTCTATTCTTTAGGGAATTTAATACTTAAAGAGTGTTGGTTTTGTTTTTTTAATCCAGGGATTGTAATTTTAAAATTGTTACCTTTTAACATACTTAAGTTCTGGAAGACAACAACTATTATGAAGTCGAGCTAGGGGGAAAAAAACTCGAATGTAGTTGAAATTAAACCCTTGGGAGTCTGCAAAGAAATTAAACTGAGATGGTAGATCATGTGAAGGAATTTAAGATGAGTGAATGCAAGATAGAGTTATTTAATTTACAAGGGTATTATTTTACTGCCTTGCGTAGGTAGGAGTGATTTGGATTCTCAGAAACAGGGATGTGTTGATGTGTCATTTATTGGTTTTGTCTCAATGGATTTTTGACTTATAAATGTCTAATTCCACACTGCACTGGTAGCACAGGAGTGAAAGTAAAAAAAGTGAATTTTTTTTTTTGTGCCACCCTCTAGCATTTGAAATTCCTGTATTTCTGCGTATGCTCACGTGTTAGTTGTTCAATTGTTAGCATTGCCTTTTGAGTTATTTTGCTCCTGCTTGTAACTGCTTTAACATTTTGTTGTGTTTTCCCAACCTGGAGAGCACAGGTGGCACGTTGGTGATTGGTGACAGCCAGCTGAGACTGGGCTGTTTTAGATAACAGAATTCCACATTTGTATTTTTTTTTCATGTGCCTGATCTTTAAAGAAATCAATCCTGTGTTTGTTGTTTATAAGTAATAAAATTTAGCCCCTCTCATGCTGAGGGTATTGTTTGTTTGTGGAGTGCAAACATACACAGTGGTTACTTAAATGCTCATGGGTATTTTACTACCCTGTAAAATAATTTTTTATATTTATATATATGTATCAGAATCTAGAGTGCCTTGATAACTTAGCATTTTCTTTGAAAGAGATAACTTATATTATTAAAATATCAGATAATCTGTTTGTTTTAAAGAAAATACATGGAGGAGTTTTGAGAACAAATGAAAAATGAGTAATTTTTTGACAACGTAGAGAGAACATCTCTGGAAAATCACAGCTGAGATCTTGCAGTCCCTGTTTGTTCAGAATGATTTTTACAGAACTAGAATTTTTGGATGCACGGTAGGGAATTCAATACTGTTCTCTAGAAACTTAACAGAAGAATTATATTTTGTTAGTAAAAAACAGACAGTAATTGCAAAACCAAAAATCTCTAAAAAGAAGGTAGTTACCATTTTTCCTGGTAAACTTTTCCTGTTGCATGTTGTCACAGTAAGGGCGTAAGGGAGGGGGGTTGAATCAACCTTTTTGATATTTGTATTTTTCCTCGGAACCTACCTCCCCTCCCCTTACCCTAAATGCATTCAGTTTGAGGTGGCATAAATAAAATTTGTTCATTTTAAATCTTGGATAGTATTTTTCTTCCTTATTTGTACATAGATGGATAGAGCTAATGGTTTTCAGAATTTTAATATATTCTTTTTTAATTTGGGGTTGGTCCACTTTTTTATATAAATAGTATGACATTATTATCAGATTAATATACTTAATTTTACTAGCATTGCTACAAACTCCATGCTAAAAGGTATGGAGATATATAAAATTGTTTTACATGTGTTTGAAGATTATTCAATACCTTTATACTGGCTCAGTGCTAAATCACCTTTGTCCTAAATGTGAACTGTGACTATAGTGTCAAACATTCAATTGCAATATCTAAATTTTAAAGAGAAGTAGGGAGTTTGATGGCAGCAACCATGACTGGAAATCTGGTTATCTTAAATGATGGGAGAAGGTCATAGCAAATAATTTGTTTTGTCACTCTGTAAAATTCCTAAATCTGGTAAAAATGAATTTTTTAGCATTTTTCTAGATACTAAAAAAATGAACCCAAGGAAAACTGATATTCTGGGAAGGTGTGGCATAGAATTTCTAAACAAATAAATGCAATTAGGGAGATACTAATGATGACATTTCTTACTGATCCTTAGTGGGTTTTTTTTTTCCCCTTAGGGAGAGTTAGTTAATTAAAACAATGAAAATGCTGAGGGTCTTTGTTGAGAGAAGGAGAACCCAACTCACCCTTGGCATGGTTGAAGCAGCTAAACCCAGCAAAGCATCTCCCAAAGGAGCCCCTGCTCTCCCAATTCCTGCACTTCTGCAGGAGCAGACACCGAAATTGCCTCTGTGGCTCGTTTAGTGATGATTTTGATGATCTGTAATTATTTGGCAATCCTGGACCTGCTCAGCTCTAGTCCCTTTCTGTTTATTTGAGTGTATTTTTAATCGTGTTTTCTTGAGTGAGAGGTGTAGGGAGAAGGAAGCTTGGCAAAAAAACCCCTTGGAGTATTGACTTGCTGCTTGCATATTTGGGAAGGATTCCCTTTGAAATACTTCTAAGGCTTTAGAAAACTGGAAAGGAAAAAGAAACTTTTTACAGTAAAACCACCGATGCAATTAACATTTCTTAAAGTGATGCAGCACTTTCAGTTACCTAAATAGATGTTTCTGTGCTAACGACAAAACCAAGAGAGACGACAAACCTGCAATTTTAATTTTTTTTGTTGGACTGTGCTGGTTCTGTTACTGTTTTGAGACAGAGTTTTCATTCTTGGAGTCTTTGCTCCTGCTCACGAGCTCTGCAGCTTAATTCCTGCTGCACAGGCGATGAGGTCGAGGGAGAGCTGCTGGTGGGTCTCCTTCCCATGGCCAGCCCCCCAGGAAACCTGCAGAACACAAAACGTGTGCCAAGAAGCTCGAAAGTCATGTGTGATTGATTTGCTTGATTTTTAACAACTGTGGGGAGAAAGAAAACGCAGTCACGATTGTGTGGTGATTAATAGGGCTTACTCCGGATTTCTTCTTTTTATTTCCCCTCTGCAAACCCCTTGCAGTCAGAAGTGCAGGTATTCAGTGCACACCGCTGGTTTCCTAAAAAATCCCCTCTCTCGGATGTCTCCCTTAGGCAGCACAGGGCTGCCAAGGCAGGCTCCTGCCGAGTATCAAAGGGCATCCCCTGCAAGGAAACGCGGCTTCTCCCAGCACTTTGACAGAGCAGCTGTCTGGCATAGCCAGAGCTGCAGCTGGATCGTCCCAGCCCTGCTCATCCTGCTGCTTTCTGTGAGGAGTTTATAAATACTCGCTGCTGCTCGTGCAGTTACTCGGGGTCAGGATTTTGTGGGCTGTTTGACTGAGTCCAAAGGGCTCCGTGCGTTCCCAAACCCGCACGAGAACCGCTCCCAGCCAGGAGTCTCCAGCTGCCGGCCGTGGCTCCGCTGCGGTCCTGGCACTGCTTCCTGTGCTTTCCATACATCCAGAACAACGGAATATTCCCAGCAAACCACTGGCAGCTGCCACCAGTGGTTCAGGAGTGGGGTCCTTCACCCTCCATCTGGGCTCTGCAGTGACGTGTTTGCTCAGATGCTCTCCCACAGCCGAGGGAGGCGTCTCTTAGTGCTCATCCTAAAAACTCCTGGGGCCTCGTGGATCACACAGGAGTGGTAAAGCTTGGCCCAGCGGGCTCCCTTGACCCGACCCAGGTGTCTCAAGGGGAGCTCCTTAGCCCGGGGAGCTCCTTAGCCCAGGGAGCCTCCCAAGGGCTGTATTCCCATCCAGCCCAAGCCCAGAGGTCAATGCTGCTGCTCAGACCTCAGCACCTTTGGGCATGGAAGCATTGGATGTACAAACCCAACTCTGGATGGCAGGCTCTGAAAAACGTAGTGGTTTTATTGAAACAGGTTCAGTCATCTGGCAAGTGAGGCCAGCACTGAAATAATGTGGCCACAGGCTTCTTGCAAAGCAGGATCACCCCAGGCCACTCAGGGAGAGCCCAGGCGAAGCAGGAGGCAGGGTCTGCGCAGCTCCGCTCCCGCTCGTGCCCGGGGAGCTGGTGCGGCAGCCACAGGTCAGCTTTCCCATATATGGGAAACCCCGGCTCTAATTTTTAAAGCTGTGTGTTGTGGCAGTGCTGAATATGGGGATTTTATAAGCAAAGCCGAAGGCTTGTTATGTTCATCGGGATGCCAGTATCTGGCGCGCTGTCACTGTGCGCTCGCAGCCTTTGAGGAGGCAGGTTCCCAATGTTTTCCCACCTCTTTAGGATTTTCTAGCAGCTGTGAGAACAAGGGATATGGCACAGGGGCAGGCACGATGCTGAGATGCTCTAGAAAAGCAAATGACCAGAGGGCCTCATACATGGGACATTTTGCATCAGTGGTTTGGTGAGACAGACAGGAGAGGGTGAGGATGAGCATGGCAGCAGTGACTGTGCTGGTTCAGGGGCCTTATTTGTTAATACATGTTATTTTGGTATTATTTGGATTTACACTGAGCTCATCCCTTTACTAATCTGAGTGCTTTACTCTTCTCCAAGCTGTTGCTGGCTGCCCATACAGAGAGCAGACAAGCAGCCTGTCATTTCTGTAATTCTCGTAATCTAATTACTGCCTGCCAGAGCAGCGAGGAACTTCTGCTAAAAACCCATGATGTACTTACTGCCTCGATGCAGATGTCTGATCTGGAGTAAGGATCAGCCAAAAACATCCTGAGGGCTCCTGGGCATATCAGGAGGCTGAGATGCCTCAGGGACTGTGACCAGGGTTGAATTTTTCTTTTGGCTGCAGTTCACCTGTGTGTGAGACTCTTAACTACAGCAATTTAAAGGCTGAGGAAAATGGGAAGGACAGAACCGTGTCACCTCTAGGACAACGTAGCTGTTTATGAGCAAGGCTCCTGCCCTGGCAGCCTGGACAAGACGGGCAGAGCTCCCCTCCAGGCACTGTTTAGCATTCTGGGTGCTCTAAATCCACTCATTTGGGGTTTTATGTTTGTTTGCTTTTAAGGAAAAAATAGAACATTAATTGTTATTTGCAAAGGGCTGGATTCTCACTGCTGAACAGCCCAGGTAAAGTTAATTCACACAGTAGTCACTTCACTCAGGATACAGAGTGGAGTTTGCTGCCCTTGCCCTGCTGACCGCTGTTTCGGAGCCAGCAGTGTTCAGAGGTGCCTGGTGGTGCTGTTTGTGGCTCCTCTGGTGTTTATCCACTGATTTGGGGTGGCAGTGAAAACTCTCCTTTGATGCCAGCCTTGCCTGCTCCCGCAGCACAAGTGCCAGCCACGAGCAGGATGTGACTCTAGAACCCTTTTTTGATGAACTTGTTTAAACCCAGCCATTCTGCAGCTATTCCAAAAAACCCAGAGATGAGCCCACCCCGGCCGTTCTTGGCCGGCTCCGGTTTTTCCCGGCACGCGCCCTGTTTTAGGGGCAGCACCCGTGGGAATGTGCCATTTTCTCAGCAGCTGGAGAGGAAAACATTGCAGGTACTCCCTGGCTGGGAAAAAGGGATGCAGCAAGCAGCAGCTAGTTGCAAAATAGCCGCTTGAAAGCAGAAGCTGCCTCGCTCTGCCAAAGCTGAAGGGCCAGCCCCAGAATGGAATGCTTATAAAAATAAGATGGTAACCATGCAGCAGAGAAGGGGAGAGAGAGAGAGAGACCAGGAAGTTTCAGTGTTACACACAACGTGATACTCCGCTCGGAAAAATGTTGTCACAATTGTAGATATACGGGCACGGCTCCATAGTTGAAAGGCATAACCCAGTACCCATCATTAGGGTGATTTCAATCTCTCATTTCCAATTCTGTCCGTGAAATAAACTCTTTCTGGCTTGGAAATTCTCACGTGAAATGTGTAGCCAAAGGAGATGTGTCTAGGGAAAAGTTTGGAGTAATTGGTTAAGGCTGGTTTTGAATTATAGAAGGGGGAAAATTTGTCTTATACCATTTCAAAACATAACAGTAGATTGATTTATTTAAAAATTTACAGGATAATGGATTTATTTTCGTTTAACCATGCTGATATTTATGTGATGGTTTGGATTTTCAACAAAGTGAAAGAAAGTGCTTCTTTCATGCAACCTGATGAGGAAATAAAAACAGGACAGAGACCTTTTATGGCACTCTTCAGGCAGGCCTGCTAGGCTGAGGGCTTGAAGGAGAGNTTTCATGCAACCTGATGAGGAAATAAAAACAGGACAGAGACCTTTGAAAACATCAATGTTGCAGCTTCTCAGTCATCCTGAATAACAGTGGGGTATCTTCGTTTTCAATACTTGGGAAATCTTGCAGGCTGTACAATGAAAGTTTTTCTGTTTGCTTTTTTAATAGTGAAATCTGATTTCTGTCATCTTAAAGACAGGCTATTCCTTGAGCTCTAATTACATCCAGAGAGAGAGTTTTTGCTGGGACAGGGGCTGTAGAGATGCAAGAACTAATGGAAACTCCCTGACTTCATTCTCCTTCAGCAGGAGCCTCGGGGATCCTTCCAAGAAACCAGTGTGGGGCACTGGAGAAGGGGACAAACCCAACCGGAGTGTGCTGGGTTTGCACTTCTCCTATTTGTGCTCTCAACTGGGAGGATGTTCAGTTCTAGCACTCCTCCAGGTTCAAAAATTACTTATGAACGTGTAGTCAAAGCACTAGAGAGGGGGTGTACTACAATTCCGTAGAATTTCGGGGGAAAAACGCTGAAGCGCTACTTAGGTACTCTCTCTGTCTGGTGTTGCCCCCACTCAGGGAGCACACAGACACTGAATTTTCATCTTTCCCCACTAAAGGCTACTTCAACAACAAAAATACCACATTCTGGCTTTATAGCAGAGATGTCACTGCTGAAAAGTGAGTTGGATGCTTTCTGTTGAGCTGTCAGTTTCCAGGCGAGCTGTGCCTGATCCTGGCAAGAAATTAATAAATTTCAGATTATTATTCCAACAATCCATTTCCTTTCCTCACTCAGGGACAGTAGGGACAGAGTGGTTCACCTCTGAGGTATTTAGTAGCAGGGCGCATGGTTTGTGTGGAGGTGGAGGGTATTCCATGTGCATTTTCCTGCATTTTATGCTTTGTTTTGAACCTCCAGCCTCGGAATTTCAGTGGAGCAGATGCACCCGAAGTGAAATCACCCCATGGGCTCCGGTTATTTGTGTTGTGTCAGGCTTTATCAGTGTCTGTAAAAAATGCTTTGCCAGCTCTGCATGGGGTTCTGTGTGTGTTATGCTGGAGGTTTTGTAAATCCTCCCAGGGCTGGGATGCACTGGGAGGACACCCAGCCCTTGACTGCATTATTTGGGTCCAGCCCTCCTCTTTTGCAGCCCTGATGTTTGATAAGTGTATTGCTTCGTATCACCAGAACCTGCTCTGGTTCTGTGCAAAGATTTTCCACTCCTGCTCTCCTCTATCTTTAATAGATAATGCTTTGAGAGCATTTTATTTATTACAAAGACCTTGGCTGACATGGTTCATCTCGGCAAGCAGTGGGGGAAAAGAAAAAAAAGTATTTTTATGTCACCTTTATGAGGTCTACCAAGAGTGGGCTCTTAAAGGTGGTAGTTCTGTCAGAGATGTTGTGTTTCCTTTACAAGCAAGACAAAACCCTTTAGAACCAGCAAAAACTAGGTTTTAACTAAAATAGTTTAAGTAAACAAAGATGTTTCTCTTCTGCGAGGAGGTAGATGTGTCTGTGTAAGGACATGGTCCCTATGGAGTCTGCCCTACCACAGAGTATAAATAAAAGGGAAAAAAAATTACAGTGGAAAATAAATAAAAATAAAAACTCAGGAGGTTTGTTGCGCTTGCTTTTGGAGCGGCTCGTCGTCGGGACATGATTGGTTGGTGCGTGCCGGACTCTGCTTCCCCAACAGCATTTTCCTCACTGCACCTTCCTGAGGGACAGCAGCAGATTCCTCTCTGCCTGTGTGGGCACAGAATTCCAGTTTCCCCCCAGGATGAGCTGGGGACAGGTATAATTTCAGGGCAGGAGCAGGTTGTGTGTAGCCGTGTGCTGAGTGTCCCCCTGCCCCGGGAAATCTCTGCCTGGACTGAGCCAAGGGCATATCTGAGCCCCTTTTTATTGATGCAGTTGCAGGCAGGTGACCTTTGTTCTTTAGCAGCTTTATTGTCCTCTGCTCCACCTCGGGTATCACCTGGATTTCCAGGAAGTAGATGAAAACATTTTGAAGCCTGCAGGACTGGAGGTCATCTTTCAGAGGCATCCTACAAAGTTGCTTTCCTGAGGAAAGGATTTTTTTTCTTGTTAAGAAGCTCGTAGCTCTATTTAAACCTTTTTTTTTCATTATTTTTTTTTTTTTTTGGGTAGTCCATAAAGGCAGGAGGAAGATGCTGTAGCCTGACTGCACAGCCTGCTTTGTACTGCATGAAAAATTGTTTCCCTTGACCTTGGTGGGAGTTGGGATGAAGGCACAGCAAAGGAATAGAGCTTAAAATACAGGGTAGAGGGTTTTTCCTGCCCCCTACTAAATCTGGGATAACCACTAAGCTTGACTTCCTAAAAGGTGTTTTATAAGGAGCCTGAGCAGTGGCAAGGACTGGCATTTTAATTTTAAAAGATTACTATCGTTTGTCTGGGCAGAAAATTTAATTCATTCCTGCATCAAGCTTTATTTTCGGCTCATAAGACCTAATGCCTTTAAAAAACTCCGCTCTTGATTTAAAAGCTGCGAGATGTAATATAAATACTTTGAAATGCAGGCAGCAACGTTCATTTATTTAAAAAAAGGAACAGAAAAATGTAATCTTTGTGATACTATCAGCCTGCCAGATATCATATCACCTGAAACTTCTTGGGAGGTTTTCTTACAGCCCTGTTAGCTCAGACCCTGCGTGGATCAACTTTTGCACATTTTTCAAGGCAGCAAGGCTGCAAACAAGGATTTAGAGTCTGTGAAGCAGTGAAATTGCAAAGGAGAGACAGTGGCGTTGGAGAAAAGGGACTCTGATATTTAGTTTCTTTTTCTTGGCATTATTTAGACTCCCAAATGACAACGTTTTTAGTTTTCTAGCACAAAGGAGGCTTCATGCTGTTCGGGATCTGCTGTAAAGTTCTGGTACAGATCATTCTGTATCCCAAACAATTTATCTAGTTCAATGGTATTTTTATTTCACAGCTACAGTTTATAGGGCCTAGTCTAATAGCTGGTATTTTTGGAAACCTCCCGTTTATCTAACAATAAGAGCCAGGATGGAATATCAGTTTCCACTTAGATTTTCCTGAATTCTCTCCCATTAAATCAATAACATTATTTTTTTAGATTAAGCTTTCTTTTGCTTTTAAGGAGAAAAGCTAGAAAGGAAAAAAAAAATTAAAAATTCTATTTAAAACAAATACGGAAGCATTAAAAAAAAGGGAAAATGGCATTAATTTCAGATAAGTTAAATAATCTGGGTGGGTTTTGTTACAACATTTACATCATAAAATGTGATTTTAATCGCAGGAATGTAACTGATTTCCAGCAAGCACTGTGAGTGCTAGAAGTGCATCTGAGCAGGCCATTCTAACTTTCCTTTGTGTACATCAGCCTCACGTCTTAAATCCGAGCTGCTGCGAGAGGGGCCGGGAGGCTGGGGAGGGAGAATCGCATCAGAAAACTTTTTTGACAAAGTGACTCGCAGAAAATAACAAAGCGCTGCCGCAGCCACCTGAAAGGAGCTCTCTGCAGATGGATAATCATCGCAGTAGCGTTTTCATTTCTGTCACAGAGGTCTAAATAAATGAATTGGCCATCTGCAATTAATTCACATTGTACAAATAGTTTGAAGACTGAGTCGTCTGTCTTCCGAACAGAGCGGGCTATTTTTAGCTCCTCAAGCAAGCCTGTTTTGTGTTCTTTGTAGAGTCAGCGACATTCTTTCAATTTTTCAGCTTAATTAACACAAAAGAAATTGTAATCTGAGAAGGCAGCAGAAACAAGAACCCCCTGAAAACCATGAATTTGCAAGAAAGCAGAAGACGGCAGCTTTGCAAAAGATAGATGGCAAAAAAAAAAAAAAAANCAGTTTTGCAAAAGATATATGGAAAAAAAAAAAAAAAAAAAAGAAAAGTTCAGAGCAGTTTGTGGGTTTTGGGCTGGACACTGTATAGGCGAAGTTGTACATAGTTTGTCGATTTACAGTGAATGCTCCCAGGTTTTGCAATTAATTTTGGATTCTTTATTCTGAAAACGATGAGGGCCACAGAAAGAATGTTTTCACGTGAGATAGCAACTAAAACAGAAGAATACATGTGAATAAAGCAGATTTCTGCAGAATTTCATATGGGGGGTCTGGCCGGGGTGTGAACCTTGGTGTGTGTTCCCTGGGTGGTTGAGGGAACGCGGAATCCCCTCTGGAGGGACTCTGTGTGCTCGCAGTTGTAGGGAAATCATTATTCCATAGATATATTCATATACCTACAATTTTTATTAGAATCTTCTCCTGACAAATGTAAAAATACCCCCCTGCATCATGAGAGGTATTCTGCGCTACTTGAGGTAGAAAATTCCTAGTGATCCTTTGAGAGAAGGAAGGCACAGCTCACTGCTCACAGGGGCTTGAGTTCAAATATTGTGCTAGGTACAAAAAAAAGGGAATGAAAAGCTGAAAATCTCAGAACAACAACTGCGATCAGTGAATGTTCAGCAGTACTTTGAAATACCGAGATTTCTGTGCCTGCTGGCAAGTGCTTTTTTGTTTAAATCCAATATCCGTAATATAAATATACAGCATTAGCATTTTTTGCTCTGCTGCGCATCAGTGTTGTGCATACGTAGCGTGCGAGTTTCCCAATTAAATATCTTCCTAAGAGTCCGTTTGTGGGTTCTTGTCTGAAATATACAGTCAAAAGGATGGACGCTCCTAAACTCTCAGCTTCCCCTCCCTGAATCCAGGGAAAGAGCTCGAAAGGCTGAAGTACAACTCCCAAAAGCCGGTGGCTGCTGCAGCACAGGGAGCGAATTCCTGCATCAGCTGGTGCACCCAGAGCCTTGTGTTCCAGAGTCACCGGGTGCCCTCTTTTAAAGTAAAATGTTCTTGGAGTTATCTAAAAATACAGAGGGGATACAGAGAGGAGGAGGAGGAACATCCCTGTTCTTAGTGAGAAACAAGAAGAGAGTTACAGAGCTGCTGCAAAGCCCCTGTGGAGGATTTAGGAGGTGTGTGATGCTGGAAATAAATGGGAATGCTGAGCAGCGGTGGGACACGGGTTTGCTCACCTGGAAACTCGGAAAACCCGAATAAAGTAACTTGTGGCATTAAAAGCTGCCTCACTGACTGCCACTGATCTTCCCAGTGCCAGGTTTGATACACAGCTCTAACCAAAATCCATTTATCAGCGCTGAAAGTTGGCGATGAATATTAAACACTGCAAAAATCAGTTTGCGTCCCTTTGCGTGGATTTGCGCTGTGAATTTTTCCCCCACAAAGCTAAAGGAAGTCGAGGGGAACATCAGTATCATCTTTTTCAGTGTCTGTAACGGGCACATCTAATCAATGATCTGGGGTTTAATTATTATTTGAGTTTTAGTTGTAGGAGTTTTCCATTCTGAGCAATATGCAGACATGCCTTTTGTGTGAAATGCACACATATTAATGTGCTTGCAAGTCTTCACTACTTCTGATTTATTTTTTTTTATTTTTTTTTTAGGATTTGTGGGTATTCATTAAACAATGTCAGTACATTAAAAACAGTAAGATAGGTTTCTGTGATCTTTGTACCCTTAAAGTAAAACTTTTTGGATCTTAGTTGAAGGAGAAGTAAACTTTATTTTTTTTAAGTATAGTTAAATACAGTAACGAAACAGGAAGTATGTCCTAAAGTATGTTTGTTTTAAGTGCTGAATGAAAGTCTATTTAAGGATCCTTCTGTAAGGATGTAAATTATAAAATACCTATTTAGTGTAACAGTTGTAAAATATGTGAGGTAGTCAATCATACCTTTGGCTTTTGTACCCAGCCGGGTTACTTGCCAACATAAACAAAGACTTGAAGGCTTATTTTTTAGATGTTTCAAACAGAATCCAGTGAACCTTTCACTTAATCCATAATATCCTAAATATTAATTATTTCTAAAAGTATTCAACCGAGACCGTAATTTCTAAAAACAGCATGAAAGTCTCTTCCACTTCATCCATTTTATTCTCGTTTGATCCTCAAGTAGATAAAATATTTCCTTTTTTTTTTCTCTTCTTAAACACAAGACGCACTCTGTTGATTTCTTCAGAAGGTCTGTGCCCCGCGTGTTTTCTGTTGAGTCATAAGTTATGTCTGTAGACCACTGCATTGTTAAATAACATAAATATTCCTGGCTGCTGAATCACCCGTGGGAAGGACGGGCACGGCAGCGGGCTGCGGGCACCGAGGCAGAGGGACGGAGTGCTCCGTGTTGTTAAGGTTTCAAGAGAATTCTTGAGATAATTGGCCATCCCCAGTCCTTCTCCACGCTCTTAGCCCTGACAGCGGAACGACGCGGAGTTTATCCTCGTGCGGCTGGGATCGGCTGGGAGCTAACCTTGCACAGGGAGTTCTGCGCCAGGCTCCGCTGGCGGCGTCAAGGACCATGTGCCAGGAACATCGCAACCGGCCTTGAGGAACCCACCGGAGCTCTTCCCGCCAGGAATGCCCAGAAACCAAAGCCAGAGAGCGTCATCCCATCCATTCATGTTCTCCACTCCCTGCTCTTGGTCGTCCCTGCGCTCCAAGAGGCTCTTGGCTCCTTCAAGCCACGCGAGAGGCCCATGGAGGATGTTGGGAAGAGGTTTCCCTGCTTGGCGTTTTTGGGTTTCGCACGTGTGGCAGCGTGAGTTTCCACGTCGCAGCAATTCCTTCTGCCAAGGAGAACTCGGATTCCTCACCACCTCTTGCCGTGCTGCTGCAGAGCCCAGCAGGCAGCAGAGGGAGCACAACAGTCCCTTTTCCAGTGCCATGGGAGAGCAGCACTCATTGTGTGTAAAACTGCAACGAGAAATGGAAGAAAGAAGGAGAAGAGTGAAAGACATCTTGGCTTGCAGCGTACTGGAAGTAGATGAAAGGGCTGGAGGGAACAGGGTAAATATCTGATTATTAGGGAATGAGGAGCTAAATATGGCATCTTAATATGGCTCGTGGCAAGAGGCCAGATCTGTTAGTTCGTACATCTTAACCTGCTTCCAATATTTCGTTTTGAGCAGGATTAAAAACCAGGAGGGGAGGGTTTTTTGGGTTCTGGTATAGACAGCGATGGAATCTCCTGAAGAGCAATTTTAATGCCGTGGCATCCAACGCCAAATTCTCATCTTGTGAGACCTTAGGATGCAAGCCACAGCTCTCACAGAGTAATGTGAGTGCAGCTACAAATGTAGTTAGGAGATCGTGGCTCTCTGGAACCCAAATATATCATCAGCAACTGATCTTCACGTGAAGAAGAGTGTGAGAATTGAGCTTCCACTCCTGATTTAAAACGTGTAGCATCTCCAAGGTATCATTTTCTCGTGCTCTGCACTAGATGTGTTTATGCAGCACCAGAGCTAGAAGAAGTTTCTAAAATAAAAGTTTTCTTAGGAATCGACTGCGTTAATGACTTTGTTATATCTGAAGATCTAAATGAAAGTGACATTTATATAACAGACTTTCCAGTGTAAAAGCCAAAGTCTGCTGGCTAAAAACACTCAGAAGGCTTTACCATGAAAAATTCTAACCATCAGAGGTTAGATGAAATGCAGAGAAAATGTAGGGCAAGATGGGTGAATCTACTGCTTTTTCATTGCTTTTTTCCAAGTGGGATGACTTGAGCTGAAGTTAACTTTTTACTACTTAAGAAGATTAGGTGGTTCATAGAAAAATAATTCAAACTGCTTATTTTTAAAGCTTTTTTTAATAAAACTTCAAAGAAGTTCGTTTTAGAGTAGAATTCAAGTCATGCAGGTAAGGTAGATAAAAATTCCCTCACTGAAATGTAGTCTGAAAAATAAACTTTCATGGCACCTATACAAGTATTTCTATAGATCCTTATCTGTAAGAGCAGCAACATATTTCTTTTTTTAATTAAAGATCATTATAATTGCTAATGTGTGATTGTTTGGGGGCATATGTGAGTCAAACTGTGGTTTTGAGAACACAATTTTTGAGAACACCTTCACCTTCACTGAATCCTTCGCCCTGTGCTGTAATATCTGTGCCGAGTTAAAATCCAGGCCCATGCTGGAGGTGCTCTATGTCCGTGCCAGGGAGAGGAGCACCTCCAAGAGGACAAATGGGAAAGCTGGGAATCACCCAGGATAACCGAGGAAAAGAATTCTGTGAGACGGTGACCATTTTGCAGAGACGCTAATTGGCAGTTCTGCAAAGGAACAAAAAAAAAAGAACCTTTGAAACCAAAGAAAAGAGGCAGAGGAGGGGTTCCAATTATTTAGGGAATAGTCGCTGTCTCACAAAGAAGTAAAACTTTCTAGACAGAGAGGAGGCAGAATCATGCTGCTAGGAAAGGCATAATCAGGCTAAGAGATGAATTCAAGCCTGTTTGGGTTTTTCCATGTATTTTTGCCTTGCTTGTGTGTTTCTGTTAGCTTTTTTGTTGTTTTGGAGGGGGGAAGGTTGGGGTATTTTTGAAGATTTAGGACTCTGTGTTTAAGAGGTTCCTTTGCGGAGCCTATACTGCTCTCTTGTCAGTTGTTTCTGGATACTGTTGGAAAACCAGAGTTCTCACAGCCATTACACCTGAAACGTACTGAAAATCCTGTCTTCAGAAAATGGTTCCCCAAGCGTCGGTGTGCCCAGATAGTGGCTTTTCACCATGGAGTGCTCTTCAGCTCGGGTCTTCAAAGGTAGTGATTCATTCTGGGATGTGCATCTGTCTAGACACGAGGACGTGATGCAATAAAAAGGTTTCTTACTTGGGTATTAAGAGGCTGTAACGATTACATGATTGTTGTTAGGGCAGGAGGTCTCAGGCCATGCTGGGTTATTTCTGTCATGTCTTGTCCCACCCTTTCTTTAAGCAGCTCAGTGTTTGCCAGTGAACCTCTGTCCTTCTGTCACCCCTCACCTGCTCATTGCAGATTTCACGTTGTTCTTCCATCAAGTGACCTGCTTGAGGACACTCTTCAGGGCAGTGAGATCCTCCAGTCCATTTTTTAATTAGTGGAGAGCACTGCTTCAGCGCTTCACGTTCTTAATTCCGTGATATCATCTCAGTTTCAGCTCTCTGGTAACAGGAAATCTCCTGTTCATCCTTGGGCAAGGAATTTCTTAGCCTTTTTAACTTTACTTTTAAGCAGTTGTGAGCATATCCAGATCACTGAAAAAGAACATTCTTGCAAGTTGCTGCTGCACAGTTTGATCTCGTGGCCGGTGTGTCTTGGATTGGGTCACTGTCCCTACACCCAGCAGCTCTTCCTGCCTTCCCTCCAGTGCAGCTCACGCTGACCCACAGAGAGTCAGAAGCCCATTCTTTCTAGCCCACTTTCTTCCCTCCAAACCAGCATTTAGGGAGGAGAAGAATTAATTATTTTTATTTCTGTGCTGGTCATGGTGGTTCTTTTTGCTTTGGGCCTTTGTCATTCAGTTGTTTCTTCATTCAGAGTTCTTTGATCCACCATGGAGGGTGTGATACCAAATAAATGTGAACAAACCTTATAGCCAAAATTATGTTTGCAAAATAAAACGGGGTTATCACCTTGATGGAGAACTTTTTTTGGTGTGTCATGATTGCCTCGGTCCCTTCTGCCTGCCTGAATTGTGAATATATAAACTCCCTCACTGGTCTCCTCACTCGAGGGGAGGAAAACCAGGAAACTGAAACTCCCATTTTTCTTTCAAATGAATTTTAATGGCAAATGTTAGGAGGTACTTGCTCAGCTTTGTAATAATATACATGTCCATTTATGAGATGGTCCAGACAGAACAGAGGATTAAGAATACAGAATTTAAGACTGAATTTGAAAAGGCAGCACAGGAACTTCAGCTCCCAAAATATCCTCTGCGAGCTTTGCTTTATTTCACACTGTCGGCCAGGATTCTCCTTACAGCACCACAATATTCATAATAAAGAAATAAATTAAAACCACCCCTTCCTGTATGGCTCACAAGACACAGCACTGTGCATGCTCAGCACATGTGTAGCTTTGATAAAGAGACATTATCGAGCCTGAAATCATTTTAAATAAAACAAATAATGTGGCTGCCCAGCACTTCCTCTGGAAGTAGTTCCTTGGACAAATCTTCCTTAACTCTCCCATGTGTGGGGTTAGTATATATATCCCTCCAGGAACGCCGATTCATAGAGGGAATGTTTCAGGCTCACTGTAGGGCTGTGTATTTTATATATAGGGTGTGAAGGGCAGCCAGGCAGGAGGGGACTGACGGGGTCGGAGGGATCTGGGGGGATCCAGCATCTTCCAGGTGCCCCACAGCACCGGCTGGAGGGACAGGAGTCCCCGGTGTCACCCCAGGGCTGGGGCTGGGGGTTACCAGCCGCTCCTGGGCTTTATGGGGCCGCAGAGGTGGTGGCAGCGGCCTCAAAGCCATCGAATCCCCAGCCCCTTGCAGCACCCCTGATGTTCCCAGGGCTTTCCATCCGACGTGGGAATGCTGACATGGCTGTGATCCCACTGAGCAGAGGGCAGGGGGCTCGCTGTGGGCAGGGGGGATTTTGGGGAGCTCGTTCTCTGGGGTTGACACCCGGGAAGCGGGTCCAGGTCTGGGGTGGAGGGAGCTCCTGGCCCCAGAGCTCCGGGGGCTCGGCCGTGCTCGTTCTCTGTTTGCACAGCGGAGACGGAGCTGTAAAAAGCCGATTGCTTCAGAAGGGAACAGGTCACAGTTAGACAAGGGAGCAATGGAAAAACAAATTCGTTATTGTAACACCGGAGAGCATAAAGCAAACTGGGAGTGACCTGTGGAAGAACACGGCACCAGGTTTCTGTCCTGGTGGGTGCTGCATGGTGGGCAAAGAAAGACTGAGAAGTGTGCAGGCATTTTTTCCCCCCTCTATTTTCAAAATAAAAAGTATCTTTGTCTGGTACTTTTAATGTAGCAAGCATGCTGGTTTCTAGCTTTCCCTGGTTTTGCTGGAGGGCCTGTGGGAGAAGGACTTGACAGAGCTTTGTGACTATTTTCATTTAAGAAAAACAGCATTAAGATTTTGAATAGAGCCTATTTTTTTTTTCACGAAATGCTGCTGAAAACCTCTGAGTTTGAGAGGTGTTAAGAAAAGGAAGACTATTAAAAAAGCTTGCTTCCTTTTTGAATAATTATTTTATGATTAAACGTGTAGCAGAAGGGCTTAAAGGTCACCAGTGAGACCAGGGCCCCTTGGTTCTCAGTGCTGTGCAGACACGTCGGAAGCAAACAGCTCACAACCTGTAAGAGAGAGGCAGATAAAAGATAGCTGGACAAAGGGGCACAAAAAAGGGAAGTGGCTCATCCAAGGTCACCCAGGGATCGGTGGCTGTGCTGGATTGAACCATCTGCAGTAGATCAGATCCGGCTCCCATGTTGGATCCCTACACTCCTCTGGTGCCCATTCCCGGTTTGTGAGCGTTCAGACAGGTCTGAGCATCCCCCAGCTGCGTCCACAGGAGGGGATAATCCTTCACCTCTGCTGGTTTTAACGTGGCAGAGGCAAAATCCAGTGCTGGGCCACAGGTTCTGACCCAGCTCCTGCCTGCTTCCCACAGGCCTGGCCGTGGATGTCTTTCCTGGCTTTGCCTGAGATGGAGCAACAAGGGAAACCTTTCATTGTGCACCTACAGCCTCAGAGACAATCAATTGGTTCATATACATTTTGACAGACGCTCAAAAAAAAAAAACAACCAACCACCAGAAAGACTTTTTCACTGCAAAAAGGGTCTAAATTCTGCAACTGCCCTAGGGCGTGTGGGGCACTCTAATTTAACATCAAGGCACTTAAGACGTAATGGTGCTGTTAGTTTGCCAGACAGACAGATTCTTCCAGGAAAAACAGGGTACAAAAGACCCCTATTCTATAACTGTGTCAGTATGTAATCTTAGGACCTAGACTTAAGGTTTTTTCATCTAAAGGAAAAGATGGGAGAAAATGCCCTTTTTCAAAAGGAACACTTTTAGGCCTTTAGCAGTGCAGAGACAGAGCAGCAAAATCACAGTCCTGTGTTCCTTGCAGATCGTCTCTAATAGCTCCTGGTATTGAGAGTATTGTGGTTTGCTAGCACTAAAACGTAAAGTTATTTTCAGCATGAAAGCCTGGACGTCACTCTATTTTTAAAAAAAATGTAAAAGAAGGAGAAGAATGTTTACAGCACATTAAAACCTGTGCGACAACTTCGCAAGAACTATTTTAACATATTCCCTTTCCTGTTATGCACCATAAAATGAGAATGCAGTGTCAGTAATAAATGATATTGGCGTGGAGGGATGGCTCACAGTGCCCCCAGAGTCAGGCGGCGTCAGGCTCAGCCCCAGCTGCCCCCCCTGCTCTGGTGGGAGCTGGGGCTGGGGAGGGCAAGGCAGGAGCCTCCTCTCCTCTGCTGACCCCCGGGCAGGAGGGGAAGGGCTTGGGAGTTTCGTGCCTCTTTGCAGGAATTAACTAGAACCAGTATTTAGGAAACCCCCTCTGCCACAACTGCCTCCCTGGGCTTTGTGACCCAAACGTAACAAGGATTAAAGCAGAAGAATTCTGTATAAAAAGAAGTTTGCAATCAGGGGTAGATCTGCAGTGAATGTTGACAAATACTGAAACTAAATATGAGGAAAGACTTGTTCCAAATTTTTTTTTTTAAATCGGCATTCCATATGTGTTATGTGGAGAGCTAGGATGTGCTGCTACTTCTGTTACATAAGAGGGTTTTTTTCTTGATGAAAAAAGTGCGGTGCAGAACGCATGAGGAGTGAGAAGGGATAGGAAGAAAAAGAACTACGTGAAAGTAAGAAAAGCTACTAAGTGTAAAGCTCTTACTCAGTGTGTTATTTCCCCAATTCCATGAGTTCCTTTAAGTCTCTTTCGGTGTTTCTGAGGGAATGCCTCGAAGTGAAAGGAGGGAGGCGAGGTTTTTTTTCCCCATTGATTTAAAGGAAGATCTTGGTTAATTCTATTAGTAGACCTCGGGCTTGTTTTTATTTAAAAACAAAACAAAAATCTCTCTCAAGTTTAGAATGTCTGTATGGAAAAATTCTTCTTCTTTGCCAGAGAGGGACGTATCTCCTTTTCATTCTGTTTGTTTTGGAGTACCTGTAGTTAAGTGTTTTGTGTTTGTTCTTTATTGAATACATTAGTGGTGCACTAATTCCTCCCTGAGAATGTTCGTTTCATTGCTCTCGATGCACTCCCTCCTGCCCATCTGACAGACAAACTTGTCCTTTCACGTGATGATTCTGCTTTGCCCTCCCAGGGTTTGATTGGTAATGGCTGCATTTCCTACCTTGTTTACCTCTGAATGCTTTTGAAAGTGATTTTTGTTCTGGCCCCCACAAAGGAAACAGATTTTAAAAAAAAAACCCACATTGAATTCTTGCTTCAATTCCAGTCTGTTTGCTTCGGTTTTCCTTTTTAGATTATTGTTTGGCTTTAATTTGTTTGTTTCTCCTTTAAACGGGCTTGAGATTACTCAAGGGTTCCTTGTTCAGCAGGTCAAAGGGTAATTTGGAGACTTTGAAACCGTCTCCCTTTTTATCACCACGTTTCGTTCTTCCCAGAGTCCAAAGGATTTTCAGGACGATAGCTCGATAGCTCGTGGAGGATGGCTCCATCTAAGGAAAACACGAGCAGCAGACCTGAGTCACTGCAAGAAGCCATGGCAGTTTTTTTTTTCAGATGAAAAAAACCCCACTGATCTAAGTCTAAATTAGAACCTTAATTAATCCTTCTCTGTAACTAAAAGATTAAGTTTACCGGGGATTAAATACATTGAGTTTGATAGGTTTGATACTCAGCTGCCAGCCCAGGATGAAGACCCTAAATTTAACTAACTTCAAGCCAGAGAGGTATCCATACACAAAAATACACAATGTGTACTGTGAAAAAATGTCCTTTAACTGAAAGAGTCAGTCTGTTCCAGAGTTAATCCCTGCTTTTAAAAGAGGGAGGTCAGTTCCAACTGCTCAGCCACGGCACCGTGGATTTGTAGGACAGCAAAACGAAGCATGGGGTAATGGAGGCTCCTTAACAAAAATCCAGGTGCTGCTGGATTGTCCCATGTGTCCCCCAGGTTAATAGAGCTCTGTGTCCTTCCATGGGAAAGCCTTGCTGAAAATCTGCGATTTCCTACAAACAGAAACAAAGGAAACTGTACCATTCGAACAGAGCTGCTGCTTTTACTTTTTGAGCTACAGATTTTGTCCTTGCTGCGGTGTCTCCTGGGCCATGGTAGGAAGTGGAATCCAGGCTCTTCCAGAGGCCAGGAGGCTGACAAGCTCCTCGGAGGCTGCAGTGCCATTTCAGCCCAGTTGCTAAGGGATGCTGGAGCGAGATGTCGTCTGTGCCTTCTCTTCCAAGTGAGCACATTGGCTTGGTCACAACTCCACCCCCACAGTTCACAGCCAAAAGTTCCCGAGGTCACATTCGCTGTGGACAGCGAGAGTCCATGAGGAGCTGCACAACTGTCCCGTCTGCAAATGAGTGAACCATTTTCTTCTTTACCCAAGTGCTCAGTGCCTTCAGCTCACCAACAAATGTAAATTACTTGCAGTAGGAAATACTGGTGTTTGGCACCTGCAGGGTGTGGGAGGAAGCTGTGGGGTGAGATGGGCATCTGATCTGGGTCTCATAAACAAAGAGAAACTTGAGTGAATTCAGAGCCTGATTCCGGTCAATTGAGAGTAAAACTGATGCAACATCAGAACTCTAAGCAGAAAGTTTTATCTGTTTAGTTAAAAAGAGAACAGAACAAGATGACATGTATGTCTGAAAAGCCTTTTTTCAACAGGCTCAGAATCCACTCTGTTAAGGCAACAGTAACTCCAAAACCAAGTCTTGCATCGACATTTCCAGCCAATGTTTGTGAATTTTACACAAAGTGAAGTATTTCCTTGTCTCTTACCTCTACAAGTGTGAATATCCTCATGCACAAGGAGAATACCACAAGGAAAATGCATTGAAATACATGGAACAGTGTTAGATATAAAGTAAATATATTAAAACAGGAAAAAAGTATTTTTCTTGAGGTCCTCTTGAGTGATTATATCAGTAGGTATTATATGTAAATCTTAAAAGGACAGAAGTTTATGTGTATAGGGTGGGGGAAGCATAAAAGACATGAACTTTTCAATGAGCTCTCTCTCTCCTACTGCTATTGGTAGTCTGCTTCTACTTTAAACCTTTTTATTCATTTTTAAATCAAGTTAATATAGTTGTCCTAGCTGGGAAGAGTAAAGTCTGCATTAGTTATGCACTTCAATAGGACTGCTCAACTGAATAAAGTTCAGTTTTATTTACAGGATTAGGACGTTGTTACAAATCCTTCTTCAGTCTAAGACACCACAGAGTAAATTTTGGGGCAAAAGCTGTGAAGGGGAAATGGAGAAAAGAATTGCAATAAAATTCTTCTTTCAAAAAAGAAATTAAGAAAATTAAGAGACCTGATGATTTTCCTTAAGATGTGATAGAAATTGGGTCAATGGGACTAAAAATCTAGTAGCTAAAGCGATCAAGTGGACTGAAATAGATTATAGATACAAGGAACTTTTATACACCTTCCTTTTCTCCCAAATATTCCATTGAAATATTATGCTTTAAATTATCCTGCTGCCTCCCCTTGTGAGATCTTTTCTGGCAGAATATTGTTGGACACTGCCAAACCCCCTGTTCTTTTTGTGAAATCCTTACCCTGAGATGCACGTTGGTGTGTCAGAGTCTTTGCATTTACTTTAGACTGAAAAATAAACAACAGCCTCTGATTCTGTTCAAACTGTTGTGGTCAAACACAGAAGGAATATCAGTGAATCTGAATTTAATCTGTACGTGTGCAATGCTCACAATCTTTTGTGTGAAAACTCGTATTTCCCATTAACTTAAACAGTGCAGGATTGAGTCAATAGCCATAAGTCTTCTAATGTCCTGTTACAGCCACTTCCAGGTTCTTGTTACCTTGCCTTTTTGGAAAACATTTTGGTTTAACACGCAGCAGGGTCCTTTAACACCCTATTTTCATGCTTCAAATAGTTAGACTTTTATCAGAGGCACTATGCCCATGCATATAGTTATTTTATCTTTGCATTATTTGCTCCTAAGGCTGCAGGTTCTTCAGAAGTGAGTTTTAATTTTCTGGTGAGTCAGGGGTCAGGCTGTGCCTGCACTTACCCTTCTGATGGCAGGAGTCTCATGAAGCTGGAGTTTGTGGATTTTTACAAGATGGAAGCTAATGGAACTCGTTCCAATAAGAAACACAATTTACTCTGAAGACACATTAGCAGCATGATGTGATTTAAACAAATGAAAAAAGAGCGAGAACAGCTGATGTGTTGGAATGCTCACTCTTCAAACGATGGGCTCCTGCTCAGGACAGCGCTGCAAGAACTCCTGGCAGTCCTCTGGGTTTGGGAAGTGCGGGTGGTGCCTGATGCCCTGAGTCCTGTCATATTTCAGAAAGACAAAACCAGTCTGTAAATGCTGATAGGTTACACAATGTGAGAGTTTTGTTTTTGTTTTCTGTAGCTTTTGACACTTTCACACTTCAGTAACGCTTGTAATACAAGGAGCTAATGCTTAATTCTGTTGTAAGTAACCGGGACCTTTGTGAATTAGCTGAGTGTGTTTTTATTTTCCAGCTACCTCATGCTTTGCTCAGCCTAAAGACAGAGGCACAGGGTGTCTCCAGCAGGAGGGCAGCGATTCCTGACGGAGTTTAACCTCGCAGAGCCTGTCCTGGTTTCTGTTTGGGAAGGGATGGGTGTGCACTGCTGGACAACAGCATTGACACAGCCATGACTCCCTTGTCCATGGATGCTTTGGCGTGTTTACCCATCCCACTTTGCTGTGCAGACACCATTCACCAAGATTTTAGCTTTTTGTGTCTCTCCAACAACAATTTTTATCTTGTTTGTGTATTCCTTCAAGTTTGGAGCTGGAGATGGGCTCCCTTCCCCCCAGCTGGGACCCGGAGGGAAGCAAAGCCTGGAGGCTGGGGCAGATTTTCCCTGCTGTGTGAGGTGGCAGGTACTGGCATTTCTGCATTCTCTTCATACCTGAAACCATAAAAAGAGTATGAGGTTTTATAATTTTCAGTCTGAATTCTGCTTTTTTTTTTTGGTGTCCTTTATGCCTTGTAAACTTCACAGTTAAAATATATTTGAATATTGTGTATTACATGGAAACTCTACAAATAAATAACCTGTAACAGACACAAGGAGTTATTACCATCTTTGCTTCAGCTTAGTCTGAGCATTGCTGAGCCAAGTTTCTCTGTGACCTTTTAAAACTGTCCTTAGCCTATAAGAACACCTAGGGACACTGGTAAGTCTCTCCAGTGACTCCAGAACTCTTAGGCTCCATGGCATTTAAAAATAAAAATAGTGACTGTGATGTTCCCTGTTCCTCCTGAGGTGCACCCCTCCTCCAGCAAGGGCAGCTCAACAGATGTATTTGATGACATTAGCTGTGACCTCCTAGCTGTTTGCTCTATTCACATAATTATTTTACTGTGGGTGTTTCTAAATATAGTAACTGGGTGATGTAAGAAGGTGTGTGTTCGTGGGAACGGTGTGGTAGATAACCGAATTTTGCAAATGAGGGTAAATAATATTTGTATAGTAAAGAACATTTCACAAACTCGGGGAGGGGTGTGCACGGAGAAAAACTCCCTGTGTGTATTTTAGCGAACTGGGTTATACAAAGAGCAGAGCACCAACCTTTGTTTTCCAGGTGCGACTGATCAATTGTGTAAGGAGGTTTCCAAAACGTATTTCAGAGAAGTAAAGGAGCTAGGCAAGGGGGTAAGAAGCAAGTGTGTGCATTCCAAGATACTCCGCTGGTACCGTGAGCCCCGAGTCGTGACCGGGATGGGCAGGGATGGAGCCCGGTGGATGGCGGGGGGTGCGAACGAGCATCCACCCCAAACCAGACACCAACCATTCGGCACCGTAACTTGCACATGAATTAATTCCAAGCGCAGCACACGCAAGGCGCCGCGGGGCACGGACTCCCCGGCCGTTCATTGGGAATCCCGCTGGCCGCAGAGCCCGGCTCCGGGTGCCTCGGTGCGGCGGGGCGGTGCCGCGGGGCCGGTTCGAAGAGGGCGCCGGCGGCGGCGCGGGGTGACGCGGGCATCATGTGAGCGGCCCCGCTCGCTCCCGGCGTGCAGTGTGAGCCCGCTTCGCCCCACCCCGCGCTCCGCCGCCGCGGAGCCGCTCAATAGGGGAAGGGGAAAAAAAAAAAAAAAAAAAAAANAAATGGAAGGAGATGAGACTGAGAGAAAGGAAAAAAAAAAAAAGGAAAGGAGAAAAAAAAAAATGCGGGAGAGAGCAGGAAAAATAAGACGGGGAAAAATCCGCCCGTGAGGGACAGGTTCTGCTCAACGAGCTTTTTTTTTTTGCCTTTTTTTTTTTTAAATTTTATTTTGTATTTTCTTCTCGCCGCCGAGAGGATTCAGCAGCCGCCTGGAAACCGCATGTGAAAAGAGCAGCAGCAAAGGAGAGGGGAGGAGGAAAGAAAAAAAAAAAAGGAGAAAAAAAAAAGGGGGGGCTTGGCTTGGACCCCCCCGCCCCGGTGCGGGAGGAAGGACCCGCGGCGGCCGGAGGGCGAGGAGCTGCGGCGGCCGGCGAGGGAAGGGACCGGGGCTGCGTGACCCCCGCGGCGCGGGGGGAGAGGCGAGGAAGAGACGTTTCCCGATCCTCCCCGCCGAGGATTTGGGGAGGTTTCCGCGCCTGGAGCCCGTGCCTTTGGATCTAAAGAGGAATATTATTTTTTTGGGGGTGGCACTGAAGCTGGATTTGTTCCCGTGCGTGCGGCGCGGGGGGGGGCATTTCTGCCGCCTCTAGAGGAGCCCGGCGGCCCGGCCGGGGCGCGGAGATCCCCGCGGATCGCTCCGCACCCCCCGGGAAAGGTGCGCCGAGGGGATCGGCGGGGGGCGGGGGA
>VYZT01061316.1:69643-124336 GCA_013400735.1 Pomatostomus ruficeps
CGAGCGCGGGCGGGCCGGACACCGCTCCCCGCGCCGGGGCCGGGGTGCCGAGGGACGTGCGGCCAGGCCGGGGAGAGGAGGAAGAGGAAGGGAGGAAGTCGGGGAATCGTTCGGGGGAAACGGAGGGAGGATGTCGGTAGCGGAGGGAAGCGCGGCCGCGTTGGGGCCGCGGAGCCGCGCAGGGCCGGGCGGGCACGGCCCCGGCCCCGGCAGGCTCGGCACCCTCCGCTGTCGCACCAGGAATTGAGGTACCGCGCCTCGGAGCGCCGGGCTCCAGGTGCTGTTCCAGCCGCTCCTTCGCGTTACCTGCTCGCGGTTTTTCAGGAGGGACATTTACAAATGCCGGCTGTGGCTTTCAGGGAAGGGAAAGGTCCAAATATCGGTATCGGGGAGGAGAAGCGAGCGTTCGTCAGGCTGGTTATTTCGGAGTATTTTGGAGTAGTGTTTGAGATCGGAGGCAGTTACGAGCCGTGGGTTGTTTTGGTCACGCCGAGGGACCGCCTGTGCACGTTCTGCAGGGCTGGAGCGTGGAGCACAGGCTAGGCCTCGCTGAGCTGGCTCCGCTTTGGGGGGGAAAAACCCTAATTAAAAGGGGGAAAAAAAAAAAGAATTTTTAAAGGCGGTGAATTTGGAAGTGTACTGTCAGCAATAAAACCTTTCAAATACTCATTTGAAAAAAGAGACAATTTAAATGTAGAGTGACTGGGACTATAGCAGCACCTGCAGCACTGAGGAGCCTGCCAGGGCTTCAGCAGAAATCTTTTAACAGGATAATTTGGACTTCAGCTCTTGGGAAATGTCTTGGACTTCCAGATTTCAGGCTGAACATTACATAGATACGTAGAAACTATTTGTCATCAGACAGGTTGCTTTCGTAAGAGGCAAAATTTCAGCAAACAGAAACACGATGGGCTTGCCTGGGTTTTCTTTCTGTTTCCTTTAGTTTTGGTGGCTCAGAAATAGTTTAGATACTTGCAAATAGAAATGTGCGAGCGTTGAGCAATGGCAGTAAAGTCATCTGTGTGTGTGTTTTAAAGTGATACTTCTGTTACAGTGTCTGCCATGAATTGTGGATAGTCTGTAACTCAGACTCACCGGTAAAAATTACAAACACTCACCTCCCTGTTACCGTTTCCTTTATAAGACACATGAAATGAGAAGCCAGGCACATGGAAAGTGTTCTTAATCTTTTCAAATCACATTCAAATAACAACAAAGAAGAGCTGCTGAATATTCTATTGGGTTTATGCTGCTGCTCGTAGGCCCCGTCGCTGTACACGTGCTTGCCCTGCTGCCAGGAGCAGTCTCCCTGAAATTAATGGAACTCTCCTTGGTGGTGAAGTGAAACGTGTGTGTAATTGTGGGTGAGAATATGGCCTTAACAAGCAGCCACATACAGAGCTGGACTTATGGAGAAATGTAGATGTAATGCTTCATTTTGGTTCCCCGGTGTTGTATCCCATCCAGAGAAGCCAGGTGTGTCAATACCAAACCGTATGTGTTTATAGCAAATGCAACAACTGTCCAGCTTCGTTCTTGGCCCAAGTGAAAGATTTTCGCTCCCAATGCTTGTAAATATAAGATATGATTCAGTGTTACAGCAGAAATTTAGCTGTTACTAATTTTTAAAGGGGTGTATGACTATAGCTGATACTGCCTTCCTGAATTATTCGTAGTTGTGAAGGTGATCCAGTCTCTCTGTCTTATCCCAAGATATTAATTCTTGATTGGTTTTGCCACCTGTGTTTATTGCATGGTGCCGTCTGCCTGATCGGACAGAGGGTGTATGGTGTAAAATAGTAGTTTAGGGGAGAAGTGATGCTTGCTTAAAGAGTTGTAGATAAAAACTGCTCTCTGAGTGCTTACAAAACACCAGTGAGCAAGGAGAGGAAAAAGGAGTAAGGCTCTGGGGTTAAAGTGACAAAACATGCAAGCAGGTTTTATGGAGAACAGAGAAGGTCTTTTGGGAATTCACGAGGGAGAAAGCAGAGGGGAAAAGCGTTTGTGAGCAAATGAACTTTGAAATGTGACTGCTAAAATACAGTTTTGAACATGAGGCTCAAAATGGAGGCTTGTGCTGTCAGTGTGTGCTAGCAGAGGCCTGACATCCTATAAATACAAACTATACCTCCCTGCCCGTTCTGCCACAGACGTACGGTTCCTGTGGCTGAGACGCAGGCAGAGGAGGGGAATAAACGAGTAGCCAGGAGATGCTAAGGGGAATCCTTCTAAATTTTGCCACGTTACGATACTACTCCTGCAAAAACGTGTCTGCTTTATATAGAAAGCTGCCGATCTGGCAGCGTGGAGCAGCTCAATTAAATGCTGCTGTTGGAGTTGTTCAGCGTGCATGGAAAAACGGGTACTATAGGCAGATGGGCTGCCCTGTGCACTGGCATCCGAGCAGCACAGCAGAAATAGCATCCATCCACTTATGGAAACTGGAGTAAAGTGGAGTGGGCTTTTTGCGCTGCAGGTACGGAGGGGGAGCAGGGCAGAGCTGCAGGGGGGGGCTCTTTGGAGCAGGCAGCCACGAAAGGGGGTCCCTGCGTCTCGTTGTGTGTAGGGTTGATTTTGGAAAGCGTAGGGAGGGTGGGAGGCTGCTTACAAGGCACAAATAAGAGGAGGATTTTTTGTAGCTTTGTGGGTGGAGGCTTAAAGGGATGCCTTCCTTTTTCAAATGTGAGTATCTGCATATTTTATTCCGTGTGATTTAAGTTACGGAGTTTGACTGGGTGATGATGAACTGCAGCCAAACTTAGAATTCTTTAAGGATACAATAAAATCGCTTCGGTTTAACGGGGATTTCAGGCAGTCTTTCCCTCTGTCAGATAGTAGTGACAAGGCAGCCAGGTTGTGACACTCCCCATCGCCTTCTCTGTAGAATGTTGAAGTTGTCCATTTTCATGCCCAAATACTGCAGTCTGCTTTTAACATTGACACTGGAAAAACGGACAGTGAAATGATCCAAGATTCAGATCTGACACATGACTTGAGCTGGGCATTTATTTTTAGCTACAACTGAAGTTTCCAGTGGCAATTATTTCTTTCACTTTTCGCTCTTGCACTGAGAAACCCAACTTTCTCGATTTTACCCCGAAGGAAAAAAATTCTGCTGTGTCCCTTAATCACTTATGCTTCCTTCTGAAATCGATTTACTTTCATTTTCTAGGTGCTGGTGAATCCGGTAAAAGCACAATAGTCAAGCAGATGAGGATCCTGCACGTGAATGGATTTAATGCTGAGTAAGTGCATTTGCTTTTTCACTTTACAACGTACCTTCCGCCTGTGCATCGCAGGCAGCGCTCCTGGTTCATGTCTTGTGCGTTTTCCTCCTGCTGCTGTTTCACTGCCTCTAGAATTTGGATGTGTATTTTTAGATGAGATTAATAGGCATTAATCTGAGGAAGTCAGGCACCAATCATAAGTAAGATCTAGCAGTGTAAAATTATTTCTGTCAAGGCAGAGCTGGACGAAGTCTTGAGTTTTGTGGGTTTGTTAGCTGCAGTTTCTTTCACAACATGGCTGACGCTGATTTACCTCAGCTAAAGCACATTGATTCGTATTGCTGTAAACATGCCTTGTGTCAGTGTACGAAACGAGCACAATTTTCTCTATTTAGAGCAAGTAAGGCTTTATTTTCTGTCTCCTCACAGAGTGAAATCGTACTCTGAATTTTGGGGATTTTGTTGTCTTCGTTTGTCCAGATGTTTGTGTTAAGTTATCTTTCTAAAAGCTTTTATTTTTTGCACCTAATACCTGTTCAGTCCTTTGGCAGTTGTGAGCAGGGGAATGGCATTAAGATAGGGAAAATGGATACCTTGTTCTTCGTCTGAGAAAGATTTTTGTTTGCTAACTTTTTGACTAACTTTGATAGAGTAGGGAGAGGTTCTTCTGCATTTTAATTTATGCTTGCAATTATGTGTGTGTGTATGTATACCAAAACATACTAAATTAACACTAATTGAATCAAAGTGTTGAATTTCAAAGCTTATTTTCTGTGCTTTTCTTTTTTTTTTAAGATTGTATTATTGGTTTTGTCTTGCTTGTTTTCAAACATAACAGTTTTGTTTTGCCATCCTTTAGCTTTTAGTGGTATCATCTGTTTTGTGAATCCTGCCTTTTTGGGAAGGTTAAGCTTTCATTAATCTTCCAGTAGTTAATTCTTTAATAAGAATATCTGAGCTAAAAGTTTAGCCAAGGAGCCTGGCCAGTACTTCTCTTCCTAATCAGCAAATGATAGTTCAGGATAAGGTACACAGTCTTTTGGATGAAAGTTCAGACTGATTCATAATAAATCCATTATGTGCTGCATGCTTGTAGCTCCTCTTTATAAGGAATATTTTCTTTTTCCAAAAGAACTTTTTTGCCAGTGCCTAGTCCTGCATCCTGTTACTGCTGAGCTGTCTCTGTCCTTTGGGCTGCTCTTGTTACCAGAGACCTCGTGAAAGACTTGCGTGACTGAAAAGCCTTGCAGGAGTTGCCTTGGTTGAGCAGCTCTCAATATCGGGTGCTGAGTAAAAAGTCCATAAATGAAAGTGGCAGTGAAGGATCCCTGGTACCTTTGATTAAATGGAGTGATACTTTCAACACCCTTTTTCTGAGTTTTTAAGCCAGGTCTGTGTGGAGCTGGGAGCGCAGAGAGCTGTGCAGAGCTGCTGAGGGACTGGGACACGCCGGGGTTTGCCGCGGCCGTGGGTTCCTCGAGTGGCTCGCTTTGCGTTGGAGGCTCGGGCAGAGCTGAGCCTGCAGCTGGAATCCAGGGCAACATGGCAAATTTGGCCTCAGGAGGCTCTGCTGGCTTCTTCCTTCTCATAGCAAGGGATTTGGATTACGGGGCAGCCCCGGACTAGCACAGCCCCGCTGCCAATCACAGGGACTATCCCGGTGCGGGAGCCACACGGGAATCGCAGGGGAGCTGCCTGGGGCTCGGGAGCCGTGCACTGCCCACCCGGGGCATTTTGTCCCCTGTCCTTTGGTGGGTCCTACACGTTGAAACACTGAGGTGCATAAAAACCCAAGGCAGAAGCGTGGTACGTTTCAAGCGTACAAGGAGTAAGTTATACCGCATCATTTTTAGGCTTCTGCTGCCAAAAATAATCAGTAGATCGTAACATACACTTTACAGCAGGGAAAAGGCTGTTTTCCAGTGTTTTGAAATTCTTGCAAGTTACACATCTGTCCTTAAGTAACTTGTATTTTCTTCCAAACAACTAACTGCTCCCTGTGTTGTCTCGCTTTCCATCACCCTTTTTGCCCGATTCATTCCCCCTCTACCCTGCTTACCCCGTAGAAGAGTGACGTGGGATTCAGCCAAGGAGAGAAGGAGCATGGAGGTTTTTTGGAAGGGTAGGAAGAGCAAAGCATTACTTCTCTTCACATCCTGATCAGCTGCTCTGGAACATAAACATGTTTGCATACAACGCCACAGCTGATGTGATGAATAGCAGGAGAGGGGTGGTGAAAACTGTAATGTGCTGCAGATGAGGAGACTGTAATTTTAGTGTGCTTGTACATAACTACTTTGGAATTATTTCTGTTGGTGCAGCTTATTCTTGTGCCTTGAAAGAAATTTGGTTTAAAGTCCCATCTAAAAATTGTTTGCCTTTGGTTTGGTTGCCCTTTGGCAATGGATGTTTGAAGCAGAAAGAGAATACCTGTTAGGAAAAATGTCTGATGCTATGAGCGAGGGAATCAGAAGTTTTTATTTAGTGTTATTCTTCTTTCTGGTGACTAAACAGGATATCCAGTGCTAAAAATGCAGGCCTACTTCAGTGAGTGTGAGGGGATTTTATTTGGTTTGGTTTTAGGATTCTGCCCCTAAATAGTTGAAGTTTCTTGTGCCTTTAGGTGAATTATTGTAGCATTCAACAAGGTGAAATCTGTGTAGTTTTACAAAATTAGAATTTCCTCTGGGACTCCAATCCTCAATCCCTTTAGCTAATTAATTATTTGAGGAACTGTATGGAATCGAGTGCTCCAGGTAATTAATGTGCTGAATAGTTAAAGCTAACATTAATGCGAAGGTGGTTAAAGTTGTAGGCAAGTTAACTACAGTAAGGACTATTTTTTTTCCAATGTTCCTTTTATAATCTGTAGTTAAATTGGAGACAGAAATATATTTCCTTTTTTTCCTGTTGCTGTTGTGAAGGTGGTGCGTGGGATGTAAGAGCGCTGTGGCATTGGTGAAGGGAGTAGAGTACTGGAGAAGCAAGGCGTGCTCTACAGCCCAGGTTTTTCTGGCTGCAGTTTTTTGGAAGGGCTTAGCCTGCTTCCAGCCCTTGCAGAACGGCTTCAGGTGGCCCTGCTATCCTGTGACATCTTCCTGCAGCAATTCCAGGGAAAATGGGACTGGGGTTCCCCAGTGTTCCTCCAGTGCTCCAGGTCTGCAGCATGGAAGAGCTGCTTTTTAAGCGCAATGAAGAAGCCGTATCAACCAAATTTGCTACTTCTTGGCATTACTGCCAACAACAGAGGCTCTTTTGATGTAGAAAGGGTTTAAATTTGGCTTTTAATAGCAGGAAGCCTGTGACTTCCCTTCCTTTCCTTCCCTGCCTCCTCAACACTTCAGCTGTCTTCTCATGAGGCTGTTCCAGAGGAGTAGGTCTCTGCTGCTGCAAACAGGATTTTGTGAGCATCCACTGATGAAGCGAAGCCAAAATCTTCTCTTTTTGACTGTGCAGAAGTTTAGATGGCAATCTTTGTGAGCTGGAAAGGATGAAAAATGGGAAAGGGAGGACAGGAGGAGTAAGGACTACAGTTGAAAGAATTAAATGTGTAGCTCAGGTTGAAGAGGAAAAGAAAAACAGCTCCTTTTTTCTGCTGTCTAGAGGCTGGGGTTCTTTGCTTCTAAGAAGATGGCCTTTTGCTTACTTCTGATTTTTTTTAAGTCATCTTTCCCCTCTGTGATCACTGTGGCTTTGGCTGACAGGCTCTGAGGAGAGGGTCATCGTCATGCACAGTTTTAGAAAGCGGGGAATAATTGGCATGGGCAAGAGACAATTTTGAAGTGTCATGGGAAAAACTGGGACAAGCAGAAATATTTAAATAGAAATAAATGGTTGAAATGTGACTTACGAAATCCACTACAAAGATTGACAAATAGGGGGAATTTCAATAATGCCTTTGTGATTATTAAATTTGGATAGTATTTAGGATTCAGGAAGTCATGAGGTTACAGGGAATTTCAGGTAATGCTTTTCAGCCTCAGTTTCCCAAACGATGATGTAAAATGTTGACACTTTTTAAAATGACTATGTTGAGGTGTTGAGGTGAATAGGAGTTTGTTATTACTGAGGTCTGGTAATGTCGATGGCATAAGCAAAGCTGAACAGCTTTGTTTTCAAGACTTAGATGACAAATATATTTGCATTTCTCTTGTACTTTTAAAAATTATTTTCTCTTAGTGGGAAAGTTAAGAAAGTCAAGTCACCTTCTTACAGATTTTGAACATTTTCTCTTTTTTCACCAAGGTTTAGGAGTTTGTGAGTAAGGAGAAGTAGTCAGTGGTGGTTTCTAATCTCCTCTTAATGCATCCATTGCCACTATAATAATAATAATATAAATATATAAATAAGTATATAAATAATAATATCACTGTAGTCAGTGTCAGTCTCTCTTGTAAGCAAAGCAGCTTCTGGCTCAGTAACTTTCCTCTTCAGTTGTCTGATACTGTGGGGTTTTTTCCTAACTCTGGTCTTTTTAGCCATGTGATTTTATGGAAAGGAAGTTAAATGTTATGAGCGAGGGAAAAGTATAATATTTATAACGAAGTCTTCCAAAATAATGAATTCCCTCCTAGTGGCTAATATTAGCTTGTATACACAAATGGGATTGCTCTGTTTTTATAGTTCCTTTACATTTGTGTACCCATCCCGTGTTTCCAGAATGGCCGCTCCCGTTCCTTGCCAAGGGACAGACAGACTTTATTGTGTTTTGCTTGACTGGCAGCAAAAGTAACTTTTTGCTGGTGTGTGTGTAAAATTGGAAACTGAAGGCGGGGGAGGCTTGGGGTGTGTGATCTCCCTCCCCCTCTTTATTTCTTTCCATCCCCGTGTCTGTCGAGAGGCTTCTGCAGGTCTGGGGCACAACCTTTTGGGGTTTTTTCTCAGCTCCTGTTCCCGGACATCAGCGAGGTGCTGGAAAATTTGTGTGTGCACGTCTGTTCGGTTCCATCTGAACAACGAGTTCTGGTGTTTGATCCAGATCTGTGCTGTAGGACATGAAGTGGAGGTGTGGGCGAGGAGGGGAGCAGGGGAATTTGTGTTTCAGTCAGTTTTGGGTCTTGCCCTGAGAGCTGACACAGTTGTGTAATTGAGGTTTGTCACAAGACAAAGGTATGCCAGCAGCTAATAAATGCTATGAAAAAGCGCTGCACAGAGCTTGTAAAAGTTTATGCAGAATGTTTATACAAGTTAAATGTAACTTCCATCCACTTGAAAGAGTGGGGAGGTAATACCTGGTGATGTTAAATCACCGATGCAACCGAGCAATTCCTTAGTTGTTGGAACATTTAAAATAGTTTTTATGGGCTTGGAATTATCTTTTCTTTGAAAATACTTTTATTTCTACAAAGGGGGAAATTCTGTTCTATGACAGAGTAAAAGTGAACTCAGTGAAGCTGCCTTAATATTTTTCTACATTTAAAAAAAGACAAAGCCTTTTGAGTTTGGGTTGCGTATTTTTTTCAAGTTTCTTACGGGATCTTGCCTGAAGATAAGAGACATTGTCCATTAGGAACTTGTGCAAATGTTTTGCAGTTTACATCTTCTACTCAGGTGGATTTTTAAATACTGTAAAATGAGTTTTCAGAAAATTTTCGTTGTTTATAATACCTACACTGGGCCTTGTTTGGCAAGGATTGTTGTCGTACTGTGGCACTGAAAATTCTAATAGTCACTGGAATAACTCCTTCACCTTGCTTAGAGGCTTTCTGAAATCAAGCTGTTAAAATATTTCCACGTTCAAGTGAAGTGAATTGTTTTTTTCAGGGTGAAAAATCCTGTTATTTAGGCTCCTGAAATATTACAGAAAAATAGTGCATGAAGGAATCTAAACGTTTAAAAAGCTGGTTTGTTTTATCTGCTTTTAGATGCTCCTGGTAGGCTCAGGTTAACCATCAGTGGAGAGATGACAGCACAGTGTTGAAAGAAAGCATTGGCTTTAATTTTTACACTGTGCTTTGTTTTCGTGTAGGTAAAAGAAAGAAAGTGTGAATTGAACATAATTCCTTTATTTTCCTGGGGAAACGTGGCGTTGCTGAGAGCAGAACGTGCATCTCGTCTGCATTCACTGGTTGGGAAACGTTGAATTCTCCTAGCAAAGTAGTATTTCAACTACCAGTTTTACGTTGTTACATGTTGAGAGATTTCTCTGTCCTTTGAATTACTCTTTCTGGCTTGCAGCTTGACATTTGTGCTTTCAGTTTTCTGAAAAAAAAAACCCCAACCCAACAACAACAACAAAAAAGTAGTAAACTCATCCCTTAAGCTAAATTCGCGTATGTCGCAGACATGATTTGGCATGTAAAGGGACTGGCCAAAAATATGGCAGTAGCTCAATTTGTTTTGAGGTTTAAATTTCACAAAAGCTTTTGAAGCATGCAGCCATCAGCCCAGGAGAAAGCTTTATAGTTGTAAAGAGCTTGGAGAGCAATAACTATGAATAGCGGAATAAGCACGAGTGATGTAATCCGAGAAGCAGAAGAGAGAGACAGAGGAGAGCTTAAGGCTGAACTATGTGGAAAACATTGTGAATGGGTCTGCCAGGGCTTGGGCTTTGCGTGGTGGGTGTGGGATTTTACCCATTCGTTTTGGTAACGTTGAACAAATGTGCGAGTTTTCCTTTTATTTTGCCAAATCAGGAAATAAACCGTTCAGTGGGTGGCTGAACGGGGGGAGTCTGGGTTCTGTCACTTCTCTGGCTCCCAAATCCTTCTGCAGCATCTGCAGCTCCTCTCTCGAACCTGTGGCTTTCTGAGTGTCTCCTGTTTCCTCCACTCCTTGTTTTTCTCCCTGATGCAACAATGATCCCTAAACACTCCTGCATCAGCTCACCCTTTATCTTCCTTTTTCTGGTTTTCCTGCTACCTGGACAAAGTCAGAATGTGTTGTGGCTGGTGCAGATCTACACGAACTCTTTCTGATTTTCCTCATTGGAGTGCTAATTTTGCTCTCTCTCCTACTCAGCCTCTGATTTTCATTTCTGGAAATGAATTTTGCCACAACAACGCTTCCTCAAGTGTGGTTGCACAGCAGAATCTGAGATAGAGTGAGACTGAGAGAAAACACCTAAAAAAAATCTTCCTCACTTCACTCCAGACTTTTTTTTTTGAAATATTTTTAGTCTCCACATCCACGAGTTAAAGTGGAAGTGGTGTATTTTTCTCCATTTTCTTATCTTGAGCAAACACCTAGTAGTATAAACCAATGTATCGTGTTCTATTTAACTTGTGATTTAATAAATCACAAACTACGCTAAAAACTGCAAAAAAACTTGAGATAACTTCAAAAATTATAGCTCTCTATGGAGAATATTAAATGTGTGTCTGTATTCCACTCTTCAGTGTCCTTTCTGCAAAATTTCACTGTGTTTTTCAGGTTTTCACCAGCTTTTCTTAATAATTATATGGTACAGAGTGATTTTTGTCTAGCTGGTGCTACAGAACAGAATTTCTTCCGTAGTAGCTCACTGTATTTCTTATTTCCCATGTATTTTGGAATGGGTAGACTGGGCAGTACTCTGATTTTCCCAATAAAAAGTGTTTTTACTAATTTATCCAGGTGAGTGTTTAAATTAGTTTATATATGAACAGAGTGCTGCTGATCATCTGAAACTTACTGCAGTTACCTTTTTGATATTAATACTATTCCTTCACATTATTGCAGCCCTGAAGATTCCCCTTGTTTCGTGGTGGAGCTACATTTTATCTCTCGCCACTCATCCCAGCTGGGAAATATATATTTTTTTAAATTTCATTATGTTAAAACCTTGTGGTTTTGTCCCATAAGATAGAACTTATTATTAATAAAAGCTGTGCCTTTCCCTGCTCCTTCCAGCGATCCAGATCTGAGTGGGATTTCTTGTTTCTGAGGTTGCTGAGCTCTCCTGTGTTGTTCTCTCGGGCTGGGGGGGGGCAGGTTTGGGGGGTTTGGAGGCATTTTTCTAAAAAGTGGAAACACTGCTCTTGTTCCAGTTTTGTGAACATCCTTCCCCAGCGTCTCAGATCAAGGCAGGCAGAGCTGAGGCTTTGAAGTGTAATCCAGCAGGCAGGGTTATCTCTGTCTTTATTTTTAGATGTATCAGGGGTTTGTGTGTTGGGGTTGCCCAGGTCCCATCTCAGATGAAGAGCCGAGATCCAGAAATTGCTCATCTTAACCGTGGTCACTCGAAGCTCTCGAGTTGAAATGAAGGAATTTCCACTGATGAGGGGTTTTTTTAGGATAACTTGAATTTGGTGTTAAAAATAGCGTGCCTTACACTTCACTTGAACAGGTGAACCTTGAGTTAATAGTAAATCCAAGCATTTAGGATACAGAGCAAGTGTAGCTGCACCAGCTTTCAACAGTTATTTCTACAACTGTACTCTAATGTCAACATGCAGATAATTAAAATTTCTTGTTTACAGCTGAGCTTGCTTGGAAACAGCAGTACATCGAGGGGTGTTTTTGACAGCTAAGAGGCAAAAGCATCCACTTTTTGAAAAACGCAGTAGTGGAATATCTCAATGAGATGTTTTGTTTCAAGGTGTTACTGCCACAGAAGTGAAGGAGAGCTTTTGACCCTCTCTCTGAGCTGCCTGCTGCCGGCTGTATTCTCCTCAGGGCTCCTTGTGTTCGCTTCTCTCCTTCGTCAAGGCACCAGAAAATAATTAATCTCTCCCAGCTGCACCCTTGCAGCCTCCCAGGAGCGGTGGGGCAGCTAATGGAGCAGGCAGGGTTGTGCAGGGTTTCCTGCTGGGGTTCCGTGTGCTCCCAGGAGATGCTGCATTTAGCCCTGAACGGGGGATTTGCTGCTGCCTCCTTCATCCCTGGGATTTAAACACCTTCTTCTCTGCAGGTCTGTGTGTCTAGAAACGCTTCGGTCTCCTTCGAGTTAAGACGTTTTCATTCTGTTTCGACAGCACAATTATCCGTGTGATAGGAATGTTCATATTAATTAGGAGATGTTGCGAGGAAATGGGTGTTTGGGAAGGGAATTTCTTCCTTGAGTTTGTAGTAGCAAAGGATTCTTTTTTCTTGCTTCATTTTTTTTTTTAGTATGGATAAAAGTGTGTGGTGGGACACTTAGCAGAGTAAGTTCAGAAAACTACGTGTAATGCCTGTTTTAACGCTGATAATTTAAATTAAAATAGGCTAGGTAAATTTGGTTTAATGTGGCATTACTACAGAAAAATTAAACTAGTTGGTTTCATGAATTTTAATTTAATTGCATAACAATGACTGGCATAACTTCACGTATTTTTTGTTGTTTTTAACAGGTAAGGCTAAGATAAATACGAAAACTCTGAGTTGTAATAACTTTTTTTTTAATAAGCAAAATATAGGCATTTACTGAAACGGTTTTATTGAATATCTCCTGAAATTGGAGTGTAATCACAGCAATGCATTCTTCATGGAAAAGAACTATAAGCACAATGCAAAGCCGAGGAAAATTATTTTTCCCTTAAATGAGAGAGAAAACTGCAAGGGGAAGGGCTCAGTTAAGCTCTTGGGGTTTTCAGGAGAGCTGGGACCACTCTGTCCTGATCTGCCACCCAAGCCCATGTGGAGATCAGGCAGAGCAGCACTTTTCACACTTCCAAATATTGGACAAAACAGTTGCAGAGCTCAGTGTCAGTAAAAAAAACCGAAATTTTCTATTGCTTTGTCTCCATGTCTTCTGCAGTGAGCTTGTTAATACAACTTTCTGGAAGATTTGCTTTAATGGGGCTGCGTGGGATTTTTTTTGTTGTTGTTGTTAAATTCCTACATTGTGGGAAGCTCCTGAATTTTCAGCGCTGGCTTTTGAAGCACACCGAAATAGATGCCTGGAAATGGGACGCAACCTTTTAATTTTGCCATGTCAAGATGATGAATGTCGTTTCGAAGTAGTTACTCACAGGAACACGTTCTGCTTATGCTGAACCTCGTAGATAAAAATACGCCCTGTGATTTACACACGGGATGCTCGAAAATACGAAATGTGACTATTTTGCCTGTTAGCTTTTGGAACTGAAACCGTGTCACTCTTCATTCTCCCAAACTCTTGGGAACTTGGGATGCTCCGTGCTGCCTCTGTGTTTTGCTTGCACATAATTGGACAGTTTTCACTTTATGTAATTGTATCTTATGCAATCAAATGTTTACTTTCCTTATGTTTATCACCGAAGAGCTTCGGAGCGTTACCTCCGTGTCTTTCCGACACTGTAAAATAAGGGGCAAGAAATGAGTGAAAAAGACTGAGTTTAGGAAAACATTCCTGCATTCTGTATTCTGTGCAACCGTAGGGAGTTGGAAAAAGCACTGAAATCATGTGGGCAGCATAATGTCTGACTTTTTTCCTCACAGTTTTATTCATACTGAATAAATTTTTTTAATGTATTTTTTTTTTCAGGAATTAACCGGAGTCAACCAAGGCCTCTGTTTTCTTAACTGAAATTCATAGGTTTCATTCTGATAATTTCAGACAATGAGAAAAACATTAGGTTTTTTCCCCATTTAATTTTTAATAGTATTGTTTGGGCACAGATTTATTTTTTTTTTACCAAGTGCAAGAGGTAGAATTACACATAGCTATGTAGAGAAAGTAGAAATATTTTATATGTGTTATTCCTCACCAAAGAAAGTATGTTTCCATCCTGGATAACACTGCAAACAAAAAAGGAAGTTTAGTATCTCTTAGAAGGACAAATATTGGGATCATCTCTATGTGATTCTGTGATACTGTTATGGAAATAAAATGGGGGTAATCTTCAATAAACAATGTAAAAAAATCCCAGAGGATATCCTGTGAGAAACTATGGGAAACACCAATTTATATAACTTATTTATAATTATTACTGGGAGGGGTGATCTGATAAGTTGTGCTTCAGAAATTTCTTTTAATGCAGCTGAACGTGAGAGAGTCCCGCAGGAGTCAGAGTTTAGATTGTATCTGCAAGATTGGAAAGGGACTCGAAACTCAATTAGTTAAATTACCTTAGCGTGGTTTGGGATGCTTTTTGTGGCAAAAAGACAAATGCAGGCTTGGATGACTGAAAAAAGGGAAAGCGAAACATCAGTGATAAAGGGGACTTCCAAATCTGATAAGAGTGTTGTTAAAATAGAACATCCCATGCTGGTGCCTTCACTTCATGAAGGATGTGGAATTATTGGGAAGAACTTCAAATTAAAAGGAAGACCACAGGAGTTGTCCCAGGTCCAGAAGAGGGGTGTCCAGGCGTGATTTCAGGGCCATAAAAATACCTAAAAATGAGGGTGGGCATGAGATTGACTTCCTTAGCATTAGAGAGACTTTATTGGAAAGAATTTGTTGGGAATGAGGAACCCTCATTTCAGCAGCCTTAGGGGAGGTGTGGGTTTATTTTTAAACCATATTTCAATCCACCTTTGGAGGATTCAGCTCTCCTGACGCAGGTGCGTGTGCTCGGGGTGCCCACCGTGGCCTTGGGAAGCACAAAGCCTGAAACACAGAATTGCAAATTCTTCCTTTCCATGCCGTGAACATCATTGTGTGTTTGCAATTCTGTGTTGGCTGTTTGAAGCCTTGAGACCTCCCAGCCCCGTGTCTGTCTGCCCACGGGCACCGGGGAGGTGGGGAAGCGTGGGGGTTGGCTTCTGATTTTGGTTTTTCCCCTTACGATCATTCTCTGCTTGTTTTGTCACTGTTTTCACTTCCTCCTGAAGCATCAGCGATGGGGCAGGATCTGAGGTGGTGTCAGAAGATTCCCTTTTGGGCCAGACTGGCTGATTCAAAGTTAGTTGAAGAGCTGAGATAAGGAACTCTTTCATTAGGAACTGCTAGGCTTGTTTCCATCTTCTCCTGCACAAGGCTTTTTTGGCCACCTCGGATTATTAGAGCAGACTTTTTGTAAGTTCTCTGTCCTGGCAGGAACCTGGGTGCTCAATCTCATCTCATTTCAAATTGTGACTTGCAGAAATGATTGTTTTATTTGAAATTTCATCTCAACGCTGAAGCACATGGAGAAGCACAGTGGCTTGTGGTACACTGAAAGGCAGACTGAAGTATTCAGCTGTCCTCTCTGGCCTAAAATTCCTCCAAATACTTATCAAATATCTGTGTTTCCTGGCTGTTTCACGCTGTTCCCAGCTGCTAGCCCAGGTGAAAGCTCTGGTTTTGTAGTCTGTTCTGCAGAGGGAGACGTGTCTGTGACTGTCTGGATTTAGTGCTACTCTGTGATTATGGATCTCTGTACTTTGAAAGAAACAGCGAAATTTCACCTCAGCATGGATAATTCAGCTCAGGGTAGTTTGAGTGCATTAGTATCTCCTAATGAAACCAAATATAGTTCTCTTCAATTCCATTCATTCTGGACCTTATCTCTCCTTCTGATATGTCTCACTAGTTGCCAAGCAACCTCAACACTAGTTCTGCACATCCAGCAGCATTTAAAAAAAAAAAGTGAGTAGTTGTTGCTGAAAATAAGATGCCTTCTGATGGCATGAATGAAGAGAGTTACGAGGGAAGGAAATGGGAAGGGGCGAGTTGGGAGCTGATGTTCTGAAAAAGCTAATAATATTTAGCACTTAAGCAGTGCTTTTTATTTCCCAAGCACTAATCAAGCAATCGTAAGATTATTAAATAAGGACTATTTTTTTCCATTCAGTGAGTGATGCCCAATTATGTTGATACTTCCTAGAGCAGAGGGCAGGGTTTAATCCCAGGAGTGAAGGAGTTTAGTAGATGTATTTCTATCTCTGACCTGTATTGACTTCTTGTGTTTCTAGTTGGACTGCAGATCATCTGGAGGCTTTGGGAAGATTTTTCTTTGTGTGCTTGCTGACACATAGCCAGCACTGTTTGTTTCATGCAGATGCTCCTGCAGCATTTTGGGTTTCGTTAAAACGTTTATCACCTGCAAGGGCTTGCAAACCAGAAGCATGAAAGGTTGTGTGTTTTCATTTATGACATGAAATGCTGTAATGCTTATAAAGCAATAAGTAGAACTTATTTTTGTATTCTGTCTCCGGTGCAAAATGTGATCTGAGAAGCAAATAAACTACTGAATAGCGAAGGAGATCATAATGGAAGTGAAAGCTGGTTTGGGAAAGTGATTCTGGTTTTAGGTTGTTCAAAAGGAAAACTTTGTGTCTCTTTGTAGACTGACCACAGCAACATTATTGAGGATACACTTAAGTTTGAAAGTAGCTGAGTTAAGATTGCCATAATTCGAGTCCTTTTTAATTTAGCACACCATTGCCAATGACTGCCTATATAAAAAGGTGATTTTAAATCCTTTAACTAACTCCCAAAAAGCAGTGGTAATTCTGCTATGTTGGGGTTTTTTTTAAAGCGGGTTCCGACACTGTGAGCACTCACTTTCCCTGTCACAGTGTGCCTGGAATTACCAAGTTGTGTGCCATTAAGAGACACCAGAGAACTGGGCTGTCCTGCAAATCCTGGTTTGGAGGACTGTTAGTCCCAGTCCCAGTCTCAGTTCAATCCTTTCCTTCCCACTCATTTTTTCCCCTGGAGATGGTGGTCTTAGGTAGATTCGGAGAGAGGGTAGTAAAGAAGGGATGTGCTGCAAATGTGTCAGCAATGGGAACGTGTCGTGAGTTACACCCTCCGTGGCCGTGGCACACAGATCCACATGTTGGATGTGCTCCAGCGAGGTTTTTTTACACTCGCTTGTACACGCTTTGTGCTCAGCCTGTGGTTACACACTGCATCTCCAGTGGGTGTTCTGACACTGTTCAGGATAAAATGAGCAGAACGAGGCAGGATTATATAGGAGGCATTTGCTGCGTGATGCAGATAAACACAAAAAAATGAGGGCTCAGTGTGCAAATCCACAGCTTGGCCTTGCAGGACGAGTTCCCGCTCTCCTGCTTCCGCAGAGGGGAAGGTGTTTTGCAGGTGGAGTGGTCCTTGGAGCTGTTCCTAACAGAACATGCACATTTTGAATTGATCTGTGTGTTCATCTGCAGCACAGCCCCCAAGGAGTGCCTGCCTGACAGGAGCTGGCGTTTGCTGTGTGTGTGAGGGGTGGTGAATTATTCTCCAATTGCAGTGGATTTGAGTCAGCTGGTTGTTGTTTTTAATGTGAGGACTAGAAACAATACTAGATGATTCTAGGTTTAAGGATAAACTGAATTAAGGAAGGAATACAAAAGAACTATACTTGCAAATGGTTAAAACACAATGAAGAAACATCCCAGTGTTATGTAGTATTTTTACCACGTTCAGCTCCTAAGGTTTATTTGTGTTGGACTAAAATTTCTTTTGACATTCTGCAGCTAATAGAGGTAATTTAGAGAGAAAAATAGTCTGTGTGTGTGTCTGCGTGTGTCATGTGTATACAAAAACTGTTTGTAGTGGTGGTATTTTTATCCTCCTCTTCGAAGAGAAAAAGACCAGTCCTAGTTCAGGCTTTTTTTGTGATGCATAAAATACGTGGATTTTGGCAGCTGCCTCTTGCCTCTAGGCTTGTAAGTAGGTTTGTCCATGCAAGATGTGGGTAATTACCATATGTGTGTGTGTATATATATATAAATATGTATATGTGTGATGTGTTAGTTGCTGCACCAGTATTGCCATGTAAACTTGGTTGCCCTTTAATATACAGATGTATTCTCTGGATATCTCGTTTTGAAAGGGTAAATATTATAAACTGGTTGCTCAAGAGCAGCACGCTATAAAAAAAGTAATAAGCACATCAGTAAAAGTGTTGGAGGCGGTAATAAAACTGCACTGTAATCCTTCCACCAATTTATTGAACTCGAACTATAGTTATCTGTGACAATTAACTGCTGCATATTGTACATTAACCCTTTGGAAGGGGCTGGAAATGCAGGGATACTCAATATGGCCTCAGTGCCTTAAACTTTAGGTTTTCAAGCAAATGTGCCATCTAATTCGATAATCCAGTTTGCTTGTTGCTTTTCTCTTTTTGTCAAAATAGGACACCCAATTACTTCGGGGAGAACATCTTTGTGACAAAAAGAAATGGACTTTTTGCAAAATCAAAGTGAACACGTGGCTTTGTTACTTAAAAGTAATAATACTGCAAAAGGGGGTAAAAATTTAAGCATTGCAGTCTCTGCTCTATTGGAACACACAACTCCTGTGCCCTCCTGGGTGTCCAGGGGTGTTTTTGATTCCTCGAGCCTTTTCCATGGGCTGAATGTTCCTCAAGATCTGGGCTGATCTCAAGAGTGCAGCTGTAAATACTCTGGCAAGTTGGGTAGCAGATGTATCATGGCCATGACAGAGAAAATCTAACAAGAAAACACTGAACACTGCAAAGTCAAGGCAACAATGTATGATGCTGTGAGGTGAAATTACAAAGCATAAAGCTTTCTTATTAAATATTTCTTATTAAATATGAGAAGTCAGTCTAAGGTTTGATTTTTTTTTTTAATTCAGTCTCCCAGAAGATGGTATTTTATATTTAAAATGTCCTAAACTTTCCTCAAACTGCTGAAGTCTGTTGCAAGTTGAGACTACAGCTTTTTTAATTCAGTTGTTTGTTGCCTTGGCACGGGAGTTTCTATATATTTAGTGAGTGTCCCTGAATTCCAAGAAATCTTTAAAATGGCAAGCAATTACGTTTGAAGTTTGGATCTCATGATGTCAATACAGATATGTAGTAAAATATTCCAGGGTGTGGTGATACTTAATCATTAATGATTGAGACTTGAGGCATTTCCTGAATATTAATGCTGGATATGAATGTTGATTACCTGTGGTGAAATTATCACCCAGATACTTTTTCTCTCCCCACTCTTTTTTTTATTGATTGCTAATGCAAAAAGCATAAATGCAGAGCTAGGTCAGACAAATATTTGAAATGCTCTCTGAGGCACAATGCTCAAGACAGAACACTTGCGCTACCTTCGTACCTTGTGGATTTCATAATTATCATGTAGTGTGAAAATGGTTATTTTATTTTTTTTTCCCCTCTAGTGACTTAATCTGTAGTTACACAGCTTAGGCTGTAAGTTGTCCACTGGGATTTCTTCCCTCAGAATCACTTGGTAGAATTCAGCATTGTCCCAAGCTTCTGGTCTCAAATGATGAAGCTGATGTGGGATTTTCTCTAATTGTGTAAGTGTAACTGCCACCAAGGGTAAACTGATACGATGCCACACCTTGGATGTACTTTAATACTTAATCTGCCCCTTAGGAAAGGATTGACTAGCTCATGGCAGTGCAGTGCTTTATAAAAAACTCACTCATAAAAATGTTTATGGCTAGGTTTACATGATTCATGTTTTTAGAGAAACGCAGCCATTTGCTGCCAACGCCAACTGTTAATAACCTACTAAAATACATAACTTCAACATTTCATCAATGTCTTTGGAACACACAGCGTGTGCCGTTGGTTACGTTGTGTTCTGTGGGTCTGAACTCCTGAAAGGTTCCTCTTAATTCCTGCAGGAGGAGGTGCCAGTGGATGTCATTCTGCTGTAGGTACATGGGTGGTGTTATCTGATTTCCAGGTACTAAATTCTTAGGGCATTGCTGCATATCGTTTGCATGTGTTGAAAATACACTCTTGGATCTGGTGGGAATGAACTTGGTTTATCTTCCTGTGAAACTTCCCACAGAGAAGGAGGTTTTTCAATTCTAGATGTGAAACATTTGGAAGGAAAACTTTGTCCCACTTGGACATCAGTGACTGCTGCAGCAGGGTCCATTCTCCCCCCTCTCCTCCCAGTAGCTGGGAAGTATCTTCTTACCCGTGGCTGAGAAGCAGCTTCTCTTATTTAAATGAAAACATGTTCCATGTAGTCTCTCTTATGTATCTCATAAATAATATATTGTAGAATGTTGTAGATCCTGATGATTCACCAAATTCCTTTAATCAAATCTGTGGTACTAAGCACACATTTTCTGTAACACAGTGGCATCTGGTCTGCTGAAATTTCTAGGAAGAGAATTTCTAAGAATCGGTGCAACCCTAGTTTAGAGCAGTGGTTTGTGTAGCCCAGTATTATGTGTCAGAAATGGCACTTGGGGAGGATTGGGGGAAAAGTGTAAGAGAGATTCACAGTGATTCCTCTTCAGGTTCTGCCACTGGCACTTCAGGAACTCCAGGAAGCAAAACTCATAGCAAGTTTTAAAGTTAAGTCACGTTCAGTATGTTTGTCTGTTTCTTTAAAAAGCCTAGTACTTGAATAATTTAAAAAGCCATCATTTTCCTTGTGAAGTTTCTAGTTTTCCTTTGTTTCAGATAGAATGCAAATCCAGTGAAACAGTTGTGTTGCCTGGTTGATGCCTCTGCATTAGCTGGGTGCCACTGAGGTCAGTCAGATTCAAGTAGAGCCAAGGTATCTCCAGCTTCTCAGAGCTTTTGCTGTGGTTTTCTGAACCCAAGGTTCAATAATTGTGCCCAAGCAATACTGTTTATGTAATTTGCAGTGTTATGCACACTCCCCTGAGATTATTTTCTTCAGCTGTGTATAAGTTTCTCATTCAAACAATATTATTACTATTTAAAGGGCCATATGTTGTGAAAGCAACTGGACAGTTCTGACGAGGTGCTGTATATTCTAACTGGTGAGCTAAGTATCAGCAAGTTATTGCTCCCATAACTTCTAGCCTAACATTCCCTTTCATTACATACTCTCAGCATGAACTGTGTCTTTTACTTTTTTATCATTTAGAAATGTCAGGTCAGGGCCAGGACATGATAATTGTGCCATTGTCACAGTTTGACTTAAATTACAACAGTATAACTTCCCTTTTATCAGGGGAAATGAAAATAAATGTGCTTATTCAGGTATAATTAATTTCCAATTTTAAGCTCGGTAAAAGGTCATTCTTCTTGCAGGTTGAGTTCAAATATATGTAGATGTTAAATACAGTAAAGTGAAAGTTTCTTCACATTGTGGCTTCCAGACTTCTTAGTAAGAGTTGTTTGGAATTTTTCCAGATAATTTATGTTGTATTAGGGAAGGCTCTTGTTTGGATCCAGAGTTTGTCCAAAACATCCATGAACCATTCTGATTCTAAAAGGTTCCTTCCTGGTTAAATAATCTCCCTTGGTACCAAAGGTGGGCTTCCCTGGAAGTCCAGAGTCATGGTGGAGTGTGGGCTGAAAGTATTGTTCTCTTACTCTGCATTTTGAGTGGGCATAATGAGAAATACAATATCTAGGTAAGGGAAGTGCGTGTTGTTATTTTCAGATTAATTTCTGCAGCTCCTCTGTATCAAAGGAAGATTTTTTTTTTTTCCCCTATTTAACCCAAAGCAAAATTATTTCAGAAGTAGCAGTACAGAAACTTGTGTTTCCCTCAATAAATTGACTCCAGCTTTTCTGTAAATAGAGCCTTAGATGTCTAGGAAAAAATGGCTATTTTTGATGTCTTCTAGTTGACAGTGTCTTCAAAAGTCAGGCCAGCAAGAACATCAGGTAGACAGTGCTGCCTGAAACAATATTCCCTGCCACTGGTTGAAGAATTTTGCTAATGGGTTTAATGTGGTGCTGACGGTGTCTGTGCTTGGAAGGAAGTGAGGGTATTTTTGTTGTTGTTGCCTGGTAATATTTGGTGTTTACTTACAAATACTTTTCTTATATCATCTTCACTTCTGGTAGTGCAAAAATTTTAATAACTGGAAAAGAAATTAAAATACCTTGTATCATATGAAATACAATTATAGAAATCAATGTTGATACTTTAAAGGCAGCTGTTGCCTGGTACTTGTTGATCTCAGGGCCACCGGAGGTAATTAGTACAAAAAGATCTGAGTTTGGGCTTGTTAGCAGTGTGGTGCAGCCTTCGAGACTGATGGTTTTGGTGTTAAGTTGCTTTTGGAGAATTTCTTTACTCACAAATTCGGTCCTTTGTGCTTTTTGCCTTATGCTTCCTTTTTCCAGTGTTGGCTTTGGAATTCAGCACGGTTCATCTCTTTCGCACGGCAAGCTGGTTATAAACAATTCCTGTGTTTCCTCTGGGCTGTTAAGAGGGTGACTTTGCTGGTCTAAGTGTGTCAGGGTATCTGTGAGCAAATCCACTGCAACTTCACTGAGCACATGAGGAAAGTACGCTAACAGCGACAATTTTCATTTAGCTTTGCTGATTAAAGTTTAATTTGGCCGTGCTTAGAGACTCCCTTTCTTAAGATCATAATTTACTGAAGTGATTTTTCACTCCTGTTCCTTTGGAGGACTAAAATGGAGAAAACTTTCTCAGAACATGAAACTGGCCAACAACACTGGCAATTGCACAAGTAAGGTGCAGTGGAAAGCTTCTCCTCCTGTAATTTTACAGTTTCAGGAGACGTAGGTGTTGTTTGTAACAATCGGGGATTTGAAAATATCAGAAATCAGATTTTAAAACTTACGGGAGAGTCTGTGCTTCCTCGACTTCTTTGTCTAAATCAATAATCACAGAAGTTTCCCATGAGCTGCGTAGGAAGCGTGAAAGCTTTGGTTGTTCGCTTGACAAATATAAACGATACCTTTTTCTTTTATGCCGAGGGCAGCCTTAACCTGATCTGAATGACCTTTGCTGTAACCAAGCCAATGTTACTGTACCTCGGAGCTTTAGGGTTGGAACATGCTAATCTAGAGGGGAAAGTTTTGTGTTCCCTTCCGCGAGGTGTTAGAGCAGCTTTGGTGTCTGCAGAGGGCTCAGTGGCACCAGTGACAGGAGGAGACCTTTTGCAAGAAAAAACAGGTGTTGCTTTAGACCAACAAGCTTTTTACTGCTGAAATCTTTTTTTAGAGCGATGCTAAGACTTGTGCAAGATGTTCCTTGCTGGATTCCCCGTGGTGAGTCTTGCTTGGTGCCCACAGCAGCGTTGCTTTGTCGTAGCTGGTCTGAGCACTCCAGCTATGGGGGCATTCAGGCCCTGTCTTGTGCCACCTTGAGATTTGGCGTGGCCTTGTCCCAGTAAAAATGCAGCAGTACCAGCAGTGATATGGGAGATGCAGAATAAATAGCAATGCAGTCAGGTTACTTGAGACTCTGTGTGCAGGAGTTCTGATTTTCTGATCCAAGTGCTCTTTCAGTGGAACCGACTCACGCTGAATTTTGCTTGTTTTAGTTCTCCTATTCTTGTGCTGTAATATACTTGCTCCATAGATATCAACAAGAAGTTGTGTGACGGTGGCATTAACGGAACCTGCAGGAACATGAGGCTGGGTATTGATCCCTGAAGCTCCACGTGAGCTGTAATCAGGGGTGGCAGAGCTGAGTGGTTCATTTCTGGTGGGTGTTGGTAGCTGTGCTCTGTGGAGGATCACCTGCTCACTGCCACTCGTGCCAGAGGTAAGGGAAGATCAATGAACAGCGATTGGGACTCTGGAAAAGATACTATAAAACCATCCCAAATAGAGAAGAAACTGCTTTGAATTCCATTTTGGAACAGAATTGAAGCATGTCTGTATTTGAACGTGGAGTAACAGCCCTGAGTGGATTGCTGGAAGCTGTGAGGACACACTGAAGCTCACATTCCTGGTTTCAAAGATGGCACCATGTGGCAAAAGCACCGGACGTATTAATATGAAATAAAGAGCCTTAGCTGAGTGTTCTGTGGAATTGTGAGGATTCCACTCAGAGAAAAGCACAGCCATGTAGATTTTTGGAAGCAGGGTCTGTGGTGAGTTTTTGTTTCGGTTTGCTTTTTGCCTGATCTGATGCTTTGACCTCCTGAACATTTTTTTTGGAGAAAAGCTTACTCCTGTCATAGTTACTCTGACTGGCCTTTTGCAGACAGCCACTGTGCCTCCTTTCCCTTATCCACAAGGATTCCAAGCTTGTGGTCTCACACAGTACAGCGGTGATAGATGTGCACAAGTGAAGTAGAAATACTAGAAGGCAAGGGTAAACTCCTTTGTTATACAGAAATAACTGTAAAACGTTCTATTGTGATAACTTCGAAAGCTTTTTAAGTTAGAAATTGTCAAAATGATTATTAAAACTCTGAACAGTAGTAGCAGTGCAAAATCTGTTTCTAGGCGCGCTGCTTTAATAAACTGACAATTCTGGCAAAAAGTGGAAACTCTGCAGTAACAGTTTCAAAGCTTTTTTTTTTTTTTGAATTGTCTTTAGTGGAATTTTTAAGTTCCCTGGTAGTGTACTTCATGTGCAATAAAATCCATCTCAAAAGTAGTAGTAAATCATTCCCTTGCTGAAGGTATCTCAGAATGCATAGTCCACACAGAAGATACTTGGTTTTGTGTTGTTTCTGCTGCTTGTTTACCAACCAGTAAAAAAAAAACCCCAAACAAACAAACAAAACCCCAAGAAGAAAAGAAACCAAAACAGCAACCCCCAAACCTAAGCAGACTTTTGTTCTCCAAAAGTCGTTGACAAATCAAGGAGTGACATAATTGTTCATTTGAAATTCTGGTGGGAAGAGACGGAGCAAAAAGATGGATAGCAGTTGGGGAAGGATTAAATTTTAATTTAAGGTCTGGGACAGCATTAGAATTAAGACAGGACTACAAGTGGTGGTCTGGCATGGCCTTTGTTTCCCCTGCTCTTGAAAAGAAGTTTTGAGTCCCCCTTATGTGATGTGATAGGGGAGAAAAGACAAATAATAATCAACTTTAGTTTTATTCCACTCTAAAAGCGAGGAAAAAGTGTGGAATCTTGAAATGTTTGGCAGAGGAGATTTCTTCCCCGGTTATGCCGGGGGTTTGGTGTAGTCAGACAGACACTGTAACATTACCTTTGATATCAGGGGTTGGCCCCTGGTCCAGGGATCATTTAATTGACTTTGACTTCTTCTCCACTGCTTGTTTTAGAGCAGAAATAACTTCATAGTGCATGAGAAGCTGTTAAAATTCACCGTACATTTGGGACAATTTAGCTCTATAGCCCAAATTTCCCTGTAGCTCTTCTCACTTAGGAGTGCAGGGATAAAATCAGATGTTTCTTGTGTTGCTGTTTTGTGAGACTCATTGGATTTCCTGACTAATATGTGTGAGGGGTTTTTCAGATTGTTCCATTCTTGCCTTTTTAAGAAAATGATTTTATGAAACTTGATCGCATATTGTGGAGCCATTTTAAGATAAAACAAGATCAGGAATTTTCTAGTGAGTGGTTTAGAGCTCAAGGAAGTCACCACTGACTTAGAGGCTGCCCTACCTAGAAATTTGCAGAGCCGGTGAGGGGTTTTGTTTCTTTTTCACATCCTTAATATTGGCTGTATGAAATACTTCAAAGAAATGACGTTTTCCTTAAAGACATATATTTGCAGCACCTTATATCTGTACAAAAGAGGCACGTGCACAGCTTGGAGTATCCAAAATAAATGCTAGAGAGGAGTTACTGCGCTGTTCAAGCTGTTGCAGCTGGACATGTGTGACACAGGTAAGGAAGGCTACAGCAAAGCAGGAGCATCTTATTGAAGAGTGCAACCAGGAGCTACATTTTTTGCTCTTTTCCTGCATAAGGCAGCTTAACTGTTCCCCCTGTTTCAAAGCAAAGTGTGATGGGCAGAGGTGGTGCCCATATTACAGAGCTGTCAGAGGAAAAAAACGGCAAAGGAAACGTTTGTGGACATCTTGTACCTGAGAACCCTCCTTGTGTATTATCTTGAAGGTCTGTGGAAGAACTTACATCTCTGGCTTGCCATAAGCAGAGCTGGGTTCATCTTATGGTAAATTCTGCTTTCAGAGCGTTTATAACTTAATTATTATGGGAGAATGCTGTATTTTCTCCACATAACATAGGCCATGCAGCGTTCTTAAAGGTTCTGGGCGTTCTGGCCCCCATCCATCACAGTACTTAAACCATGAGTAGCCCTATTAAAGTTGATAGAATTACTCATGTGCTTAAAATTAAACATGTGCTTAAGTGCTTTGATGGATTGGAGCCAAAGTTGTCAGCACCTTGCTTTGTTGTGTGCTGTGTTACACCTGCCTCTCCATGCCCTGGCCTGGGTCTTCAAGGGACACATTTTCAGATTTGCTCATTCCAATATTGAGCTCCTCCGTGTCCTAAAATTGCGGTTCATGTGCCCAGCCATAGTGAATTCGTGCACAGTCCGGAAGTGTAAATACACAACTACAACTCTTGAAATCTGTCAGGCCTTGACAAACTTTCACGAGATTTTTTTCTGGGTATTTTAGAGGAAACTTCATGCTAAGTCTTTACACGGAAACACGATATCGATAATGTTCTTCAGAAAACTATCTTTCTACTGAAATCTGTATTTTAATTAAGTATACAATGGAAATCACCATTTATATGTGACAGCACCTTCTTAAGAGTGACTGTGAACTTGAACTTCCCCAAAGCTGAGATCAGTAGGGGCTGTTCTAGTTCCTGCTGGTAATGCTGAGTCTGTAAGCATTTAGACAATTCTTCAGGGCTTACGAGCCAAGTTGCATATTCCTGACAGCTTTTTATCTTTGAAGGTAACTGTGGAAATCTTCCTTGATTCAGATTTTGTCCATGGTAAAAATTCTGGATTTAACAGCTGTGAAGGAAAGACTTGATTCAGTGAAAGCAGTTCAACACTGCTGTGAGAAAGTGTGGCGAACAAAACATTTAATGTTAATATCTCTCTGAAATCTTAACTTTCAGTGACTACTGCATAGTTTAGTAAGCAGTTCCTTTGTTCCTGTCCAAATAGTTCCTCCCATTTTTTGGGTCTACATCCCCTGCCTTAACTGCTCTCCTGTTCAGATTGTCATGCTGAACTTAGGAGCTACCAATGCTAAATCTTACAGCATTTGGAAAATGTGAAGTGTTTGGGTCATTGAGAGTTTAACGGAATTTTTTAGAAGTACCGGGGGAAAATGGTGAAATACATTAGGTAATTGCTTTTTATTTGAGTGAGGCAAAAAACCTCACCTTTTGTCCTTGCTAGAGGCAACCACCTTCTAGATCATCTGTCCACAATATCTCACATCAGAAGCATTTCAGATGATAACGGAGATCGTGACCACCAAAAAAAAAAAAAAGGGATTTTCAGGACCAGCCATTTTCCACCTGTCTCCTCAGTGTTGTCCCTACTGCATTGCATCCTGCTTTGGCTGGTCTGTGTTTACACTTCCTGAGCATCCAGTGTTCCAGCCATTTTTATTTTAGGGCTTCTTTCCATTTAATGTTGGCGCTTAGCCAGCTGTGTACTTTTTCAGCTTTAAGTAGCACTGAGGTCATCAGCCATTATAGGAGCTATTCCTCTCATTCTTGTGCACGAACCCCTGAAGAGCTCCGGGATGTGATTGCCTTCTTTTCCAAAGCTTCCTACCCAGTCCTGGCTGAAGAAGTTACCGGAGTGCAGGCATTTACAAGAGGGTTTCAGAGCAAATGATACTGGTGGGACACTCATCAAATCGATGTTTCAAAGGTTAGGCAGAAAAAGTGCTTTGAAAGTGAGGGCCGAGGTGAGCCAGGACTCCCCATATTGCTGCCTGTGTTTTAAAGCAGAGATGAAGCGATGAGAGGTCGAGGAGAACCCAGGAGGTTGGTTCTGCTCTGAGGAGTGGCTGTGCAGGCACACGGAGGGGACATCCCGAGAGATGTCATGGACTTTATTCCAGCGCTGCTGCGCAGTTGAGCAGAAGTGTTTCAAGAATGTGATGGGCAATGAACATTTCCTTTATTCTCTGTTAATAATGGCCACATTCACAATACTGAAATAAATAATTAAAAAGATCTCTGCTTCCTGACAGCGGTTTGATTGTCTCGAAGTAGTGAATTGTCAAGGCAAGATGATTCAGCAGTTTGAGTCCTCCTGTTCCTGCCGGTTCTGAGGTGTCCTTCCGGCCCAGAAAGGAATCTGTGTCCTCTGAAGACTCTACAGCCTTGTTAATTATTGTATCGAATGTCTAGAGAGAATGCTGAGCTTCTCAGGACACCTTTTATTGCCATATGCTTTAATTACCTGTACCAAGAGCAAGAAAATGACACCGGTATGTTCCCCTCTGAATGCCTGGGGAGCTACAGGCGGGGTTTGCAATTTACAGAGGTGTTTAATTGCACAGCAGGAATTAAAGGGCCTTTGTCAAGCTCATCCATCACAGAGCTCTTTGTGAACAATTCTATTTTCATCCCTTACCTAAACTATTGCTAGTTAATTAGTTGAGGTAAATGGAGCAGGATAAGCAGACTTATGCTTCTTAATATTGTGTCTGTGATGGTCTCTCTGTGCCACTAACGGGTATAAAGGGACTGCAAACCAGTTAAACTGGTTTTATGTAGGAATTTGCAAAGCTGAAGGGGAGCCTCAAGGTGGCTTAGAGCCAGAATAGCATCTCTGTGCCACATCCACCTGGGCAGGTGGTACGACCAGGGTGCCACGTGCCTGCTGCCAGAGCCCTGGAGCTTCATCAGGAGCAAAGTCTGCCCACAACCAGCCTTTGCATCAGAATATCCATAGAGGCAGGAAAAAGTTACCCTTTAACCTTTGCACTTCGGGTATCACAGGGAGCAGAGATAAAATAAACCTAAAAATGGAGTTTATTAGGTTTATATTCAGGGATGTCTTTTGTAGAGCTTGATATAATTTCATTGTGGTCGCGTTCCCAAAGATAAGGAACAAGTCACACCCCAGCCCCTAACACTGCAGCGTAAATAATGATCAAAAATAACATTTCTGCTTTCACAGAGCTGTGATGTGCTTTTTTAATCAACACTTGGATAGCTTGTATTTCTTGACTGTTAACTTGGAGAATGGTTGTGTCATTCCTTTAATAGAAAGTATCTCTTTGTGCTGGTGTTTTTTGTCATATGTTTATGGCTCATCTGTTTATGGCTACACAGTGAGAAGTGCCTGTAACTCAGAGAAATAAATATTGTAATGTAGTCAAACAAGCAATGGTAAAGCAACTTACAGTGCTTTTCACAATCTTTAAAAGGGAACTCGTGGAAGCCCTTTTTGTATCGTCTGCTCCATACATTGCATCCCACATTGTGTGAGAAAGTGATTATGCTGCAGGGGATAATTGAACTAAGTTCTCCCAAATAATTTCGGTCACAATTAGATCCGTCCAACGTAATCAATTTTTAACTGTGTCTTGAATTCAAAGTGTATCACAACAAAATTATTCAGCCTGTTGGCTTTTTCTTTTTTCAAAACGTGTTATTTATTTACAGAGAAAGCAAATATTTTATCCTCGTAGCTGTTCTTTTTCGAATATTATTTCCTCTCACAGATGTTTGCTAGCTGGATGGTACAGCTTGTTGATACCTGGAATCTTGAAGAAGTAAAACAAAGAATTTTCACAGTGAAGTAGGTGTTGGGGTGGGGGAAAGGCGCTGTAGGAGGAAGAGCATCGTGGTAGGGAGGGGAAATTGGCTCTGCAGGAAGGGTTTGATGCTTCAGGGAGATGTGCTCAGGTACCAGCACACACCGACTGTGGAGTGCTGCAGGGTCAGCCCCCTGTGCCTTGGGTACCAGCTCATTTCACCAGGTGCCGACCAAGAACAAAGTATTAACGTGGCTGGAAAATCCCTCTCAGCTCCATCCACTGCAAGGGAGGACCCAAGCAAATCTTATTTCCTGTTCTAAGCTGGGCAGAGTTGCTGCTGTGGAGCTGCGGTGAGGCAGCTCCTGCCCCGTGGCACTGCAAGGGTTTGTCCTTTCTGGGCTGCTTGAACAGTACAAACCAGAAAAATCTCTTTGAAGTTGGCAGAATTGCTGAGGTGTCTCAGCGGCGTGATATAAAGGTGTTGAGTTTGCAGAAGATGCGTAGTGGGTTTTGCTATTGCATTCGAGTGGTTTTGTCTGTAAAATTGGTATTTTGTCATAGGTCTAAGATGAATTATTTCAGCTTCACTCTGAATACTCTAGGCAACTAGTTTCCCCCATTTCAAGTGCCTCTAACTTGGCCTCTGCCCTGGTTGCTGTTCTAGCTGTTACATTTTGAGGTAATTGCCATGTTCTGTCAGAAATAACCCAGGTTAAACCAAATTTATCTTTTAGTTGAATTGTAAAGTACTGCAGGATTTTTGTAATGTGGATTGGTAGCAAAACCTTAATTGAATTTCCTCGCTCGTGGTCTTGTGTCTGAAGATCTTGACTGCACAGCTCTGTTTCTCTGAGGTGGATTGGCAGGTACTGCTCTTAACTTCCATAAGGGGTTCAGTACATAAATTGTAATGCAGATTTTATGGAATATTTATGAAATCCATCAGCATGTCTCACTGCATCAACGACACCGTATTTAGATGAATAGGCATGTTTAAATCCCACGTGCCCGTGAAGTGCATGACTGCCTGTCAAAGAACTGACTTGTGTTTTAAAACAAAGTGGATCTATGGAGTTTTCATTGGCTGTCAGGGTGTGATTGATGGGCTTTGGAAGGTGAGCAGAAGGGGAGAGACAGCCCATGGCCACTTCCCTGGCTTTCACATTTGCTGGCAGGACCTGAAAGCCGGGAGATGCACCTGTGTGAAGCGCAGCAATGCCATTTGCTACCATAACGAGTCAGAGGCGAACGAATTGCTTTGTAAGATTTTTATTCTGGCTCTTCCACTTGCAAATGGGCTCATTAAGTGCAGTGCCTTGCCCGGGAAAGGGAAGCCTTGCCCTGCTGCAGTTGTTATGTCAGCAGGTTCAAGAGTCAGCGAAGTTTGACTGCTTCAGAAATAAAGGTGATTTATGCATGACACCAGTCCCTGAAGGTGATAGGGGCTGGGCTGTTTACAGCCTTGTAAAGGAGACAAAGGCTCTGGATTAGCACCGTGTGACTGCATTTTAATATGCCCTGTTACATAGTCTGTGGATTCTCCAGAACTGCAGAACTTTCCGTGGGTTCCTAACCTGCCAGCACTGACCAAAAAATTCAAACTTCTTTGCTTTCAGGAAGTAGATTAATGGCATCAAGCTGTCCTGTCATCCCTGTCCGTCCATCCAGCTCTGTGTCCCCCCAGTTCTTTAACATGTTTTGTTTTGACCATTCATTTCAAAACCCTTTTTTAAAATTATTTTTCTACCTGTGAGATGTAGAAGGATTCAGGGTGAACTGAATCCTTATCCTCTGGAATGTTCTTTTTAAACTTTTAAGTATTTTTTCCAAGTAATGGTTATTCGTATTGTCTGTAAAGTAAACCAGAAATGAACATTAAAATTAAATTAGTTTGGTTTCTGATAATCTGTTTGTTAATGTGTTCTTTGCATAAGATTCGATAAAGTCTGAGTAAAAATGTTGCTTTTTTAATAGTAAAGCTCAACCACAGGTGGAGAAGTTCTTTACTAAATACTGATTAGGTTGGTTTTCAAGGAACATTTGATTTTTCTGACCTTTCATGTAATTCTGATTTAATGTTACTTGAATTAAAATGTCATCTTTTTTTATAGTACCTAAAATAGACTTTATTAGTTTTCCTGAAAGCTATGTGCAGCTTTGCTTTGGCCTATTTAAATATTGAAAACAGCAGGATTTGAGATTTTTCTTCTAATCCTCAACTAATAGAGTTTAATGCTCTGTTTGGCCTACCTTGCACAGCCTAAGCAAAAGTTTTAAACAAGATTAAAAATATGACCTTATTAACCCATGACATCTAAAGATACAGACCAGGCCTGCAGAGACATCAGTCATTCCTTAGCCAGGAGAGCCTTGGTGCCATTCCCAAACTACTCAGGATGTTCCAGAGGAAAACATTTTGACAGCCCAGCTTTTTTTGCTTTTTTTTTTTTTTTTTTTAATGTAGTTTTGTGCCAGCACCTGGGAAAATAAGAAATTAAAGAGGAAAGAATCTCAGTTGAATATTCAGTCGTTGTGGTTGTGGAAAATAAAAGTTCGAGTACTTCTGGAAATTTTTTTATGTGTTGCACCTCAGTAGTCCCTGAGGAAAATGAATGACACGTTCTGGGGGGTTTTTTTTGTGAGAAGTTAGAGTTGTTTGTGAGGTGCTGTTGGATGGGTGATGGATGAACGTGCTGAGTTCCAGAAGAATAAAGTGTCTCATTGTCATGGAAAGTTTGTGCCCGGTAAACATGACAAAACACAAAACGCCGTGGCACATTCACTGCTGTGTAATAGGATTCCTTGTTTACCGGGCAGGCTATAGGGCCATGGCAACACCACCAGAAATAGGAACCAGGAGTATCCTTGTTGTAAAGATGATGATGGTTATCAAGCAGTTTGCTAATTGCTGCCGGTTAACGTTGCTCCATATTCATTATCACTTAGTAGTGAGAGGATCAACCAAGAGGTGTAAATGTGGAAGTTTGACTGAAATCTTGAATTAAAATAATGAGGTTTATTGGATGGCACGGAAGAGTCACGACAGTGGACACCTCATTGGTGCTTGGAGACAATTAATAACCAAGTGTTCCGGGGAAGAGAGAATAACGAGAGTTTCATTAAAAACAAGAACAATGGAAACTTTTGAAACTTCTCTTTTTCTAATGATATTCCAAACCAAAGCAAAATGAGTGATCATTCCTGAAAAATACTGGTGCCTCTCTTTGCTTTCAGCATATCAGTTGCCCTTTTGATCTAAACAGGGCAGGATCTGGATACACGTTCATGAAAGTTCAAGATCCAGCTGAAATTTGGAGGCAGAATAAAGCCAGACAAATTGGTTACACTGTCATTGATGTACACTTCCTGCTTTCATACCATTATTTACACATTTTTAATAATTAAACATGATTTTTAAAAAACTGGAAGAGGATGGTGGTTTTGCAACCGTATGTGCACTACTGAAAAATAGAATATTTGTGCACCTACCCTAAGCCTTGGCTGTGGAATGCAGAGCTTGTCAAGACCTGGGGCAATGGAAAGCATTGCAGTTAGGAAGGAAGAGGGTGAAAAGCCCTCAGTTTTTCCTCTCTTATCCTGCCCAATTTATTTTCCTTAATTTGGTGCTTTTGGCCTTTTTTGGCTCGCTGCCTTGTTCTCATCAGTGGTGCCAAATGTCTAAAGGAAAAAACTGGCAATCTTTAGGAATAAGGTGCTCTGTAGGTAAAGAAGTATAGGGAAACAAAGAATTTCCATCTGATTATTGATAATTCAGTTCTCTCTCTGCATCCAGCTCCACTGACCTTCCTGTGCCTGTCCCATACCCCTGAGGACGTGTGACCAGCGAGGAGCTGATGTTTTGAATAACGGGGGGCTGGCATGCTGGGGTTTTCCCTTGACCCTGTCTTTTACAGAAGTTGCATTAATTTTTCATTTGATAGCCAAAATTCCCACCACTCCTGGATGTCTGTGTCTGCCTTGTTACTGAAGTAGTACTTTTTTTTTTTTCCCCTGCTGTTCTTCTGCATTCTTGATTGGTGAATATGCTTTCAGTTTCATTTTGGTTTTTGACTGTGAGTAATTATGGAAAGGAAAAGGTGATAAAAAGCATTTGCAATATCCTTACTGAATAACTCCATAAAACGAGGTATTCAGGCTGGAGTCTGTAAGCTGAAAGTGTGAGGTACTGTCTTTAAAAGGGTAAAAAAAGGGAAATGCTGTTGGTGCTTCACAGTCTCCGGGACACTGTGCTGGAAAATGTTAGTTTTCAAGATGAAAAAAATTTTTAAATGTTGATATAAATATTCCATAATCAAAGAGTCCTGTAAAAGCAGTTCAGTGAAGATTAAAAGGTCACTTCGTTTAGCTGGCTTTTTTTAGTAATTGCATGGGTTACTTGGTTTACCTCAAAGTAGTGATTTGATGCTGCGTACAGCAAGAAATTAATAACACGAAAAATTTTATCCTAGTGTTTTGCAATTAAGTTGCAGTTTACAGGCTCAGTGCTCATGGTACTTTCAGGGTGCTAATTCCCGGTTATACCCAATGTTGGATCGTGCATTTCGTTTGATTGCACCGTCGGGCACTGGAATGAGCTGCTGTCGGATTGGACACGAAACCCAGGACAAGGGAGCAGAGGCAGCGGTTTGCACTGTCCTGCTCAGCCTGCTGGGCTGTTAATGGGGCTGCAGCTGATCCCAGGTGACAGAGCTCATTCCTGGTGGTTTTGTAGCCTTCTCCTCTGCTTGTAATCAAGAGATAATTTTCTATACTTGAGTTAACCCTTTACTGGTTGTTTTATGTTTCACATCCAGACTGTTTGAATGTCTCGTGTCAGGTTGAGTTCTCTGCTCTGGCTTGTTCTGCTAAGGCACCATTTCATTTTTCATTTCATTTTTTTGTGCTTTGAGGTTCTTTGGTCTCCTTTTGTTTGTTTCTACTTTTAGTAACTCACCCTCTTTTGCTTTGTTTGTTTCCAGTGTGTACTTTCCTAAAGAACTTCCACGTATGTCTCGTATTGTGCATTCACATGAATCAAAATCTGTTTGATTCTGCAGAATGTCTTAGCCCCAGTCTGAGGCTTTAGTAGGTTTTTATTAAGCATAATTAGACACCGGTTTTTGGATGCAAATAGATGTTACTGCTTTAACTAGATGCAAATAGATGTTGCTGCTTAAATAGAAAAGTTTTGAGATACTTATTTGAGCCTATCTACAAAAGTCCTCAGTGACTGACAGCACTTTAGACAATACAGCTTTGATAGAATATTTTTCAAGTTCATGTTCTGTTTTAAAAAAGTATTCTGCTTTTGTGGCTTTTAAGTTTAATGATGTTTCTTTTTATTACAGGGAGAAGAAAATGAAAATTCAGGATATCAAAAACAATATTAAGGAAGCTATAGAGGTAAACTGATGAGCTGTTGTTTTTAACTCTTCCAAGTGGCTGTTTAGGCACTCTCTGCAATATTTCACTTGTGTTTCTTCGCAGACAATAGTGACAGCAATGGGCAATTTGGCACCTCCAGTGGAACTAGCCAATCCAGAGAACCAGTTTCGAATCGACTACATCTTAAATTTAGCAAACCAGATAGACTTCGATTTCCCTCCGGTGAGTAATGCACGGTGGCTGCAGCCTCTTCGCAAATGATTCTGTTTCACTGCCCTGTAGTAAATATTTCCCCAGAACACTGAGCCGCTCTCTGGGAATTACTGCAGTAGGTGCCTTCGGTGAGTGCTAATCGAGTTTACAGCAGCACAGCCAGAATATTCCAGCTGATCCTTCAGGCACATGGAGACAGACCCTTGTCTGCTTTTTGTGCCCTGGTGAAATCATCCGCCGCAGAGTCAAGATGGACAGTGCTGGGCGTAAAGTTTGGATCTTGTTGGGAATTGCCCTGCCCAGGAGGAGTGCAGATACCCACAGCACCCTGTTGATGATTAGCTGGCATTTAATGGTGCTGATTTCTCTCTTCTGGAGGAGCAGTGGAGTTTTCTTGCTGATTCAGGCTCTGTGTCAGCCAGGCTCTCTGCAGAGGCTCCACACACACGTCCTTGCCCCAGCCCTCCCAGTCCTGGTTAATCATTCGAGGTGCCAGCAGTCCCAGAGTAAATGCAGAAAGGATAATTATTTGGTTGATGATACAACTTTGTGCCCACTCAGAGTGATTAATTTCTCCTCTGTCTCAACCGGACTTGCAGCATAAGCCCATGAAAATACAGTTTGCAAACACTGAACATTTAAACACTGAGAAGATACTTTTGTGAATTGCCATGAAGTACCTTTTACTTGCAGTAATGCAGGAGTCTTTCAAAACTTGTATTTCTCTCCCTGTGCAGTGTTCCGGGGGTTGAGGGGAGGAATTACGATGATGTATCAAAAATCGTGATCCATTTACACCAGAATTTTGTGTCCAGCAGTCCCAGATGCTTGAAATGAAAGCTGAAGTGCAGAGAGTACTAAGATGTGGGATAGTTTGCACTACAGCAATGTTTTGGTGACTCTTGACTTGTAAACATTACTGAACAAGCTGGTCTGTGAGATCAGTTCCCTTTTCCAAATGTTGCTGCTTCTAGGAATTTCTCTGCTTTAGTCGGTCTTTATCAAAAGAAAAATAACCAACCAACCAAACAAACCCACGTGCTTTGTGTACAAGGCAGAAGTCAGGTGACACCAGCAATTAATGGGAAATACTGCACTGTAATCTTCAAATCAAATAATGTTCAGTGTTCAACAGGCACAGACAGGTTGATAGGGAAGAATGTGTGATTCTCTCTAGCACGTGAAAAGCAGTAATTGTCATTTTGTCTTAAATTCAAGATTTTGGCATTTTCAACTTGACACCTCTTTAATTTAGACATTTGTCAGAGTTACTCACAGAAATACTTGATCCCTTCATGGATGATCTGTCCTGCTGGGGGCACAGAAAAATTCACACTTTGCAGATAGTTTTAGGAGGATATTTGAGAGAGGAGACAGTGGTTCCTTGCTCCACCCTCTGTGCTCCTGACCTGGCTGTGTGCCCACAGCTCTCCCGCTGCCATTGTTGGTGCTTGTTCAGGTTGTGATCTGTAACAATGCTGCAGCAAGTTCCTGTGACCTATCTCGTACTGAAATACTGGATTTTCCTTGTCTCTTCTATCTCAGAGGGGGTTTTTGCTTCCATTAAATTGGAGTACTGTGATTTCTTTTAATTTTTTCCTTTTTTTCACTGAAAGCGAGGTGTAATTGTGTGCCTTACAAGGTCCATAAATAATTCCAAGTTCAGCAAAGAGTCTTGGGCTGTGTTGAATGACACACAGCTTCAGGAATAACAGTGCTCCAATAAAACTAGTTTTTCTTCTCTGAGCAAGGGTATTGTCTTGAATTTTTAAGCCCTGAGTCTACAGAGGTTTAGGCGTGTGCATAACTTTGACTGGTGGCTTACTTCATTGGCATGATTAACTGTTTCATATGTAAATGTTTGTAGGGCTGAGGTTTTAAGCTGGATCTGCATTAGCCACAGATGCTGAAGGACTCTTGTTGGCTCTCTCTGCCCTTGGTGGTTGTAGAAATCGGTATATCTCCGATTTCTGAGTTTGTCTGAGTGTAGGTTGTAGTCCTTTGGTACCTGGAAAACTGAACCTGCATTTTAATTGCGTGATTTAAATCAGGTCAAGATCTAGAGGGTCCCTAGATGCCAGCTCTCAGTGCACAGTGTCAGAAATCACAATCCTTGGGTACCGCCGTAAAAAGAGTTTTGATTTTGTTACTGATTAAATAAAAGTGCTTTGAAGAAACAATAATTTTATGGACATGGAAAGGACAACCTTGTGCTAGTTATACTTTAAATCTAAGGAAATCTCGATCATCTGCTTCCTCCTCCAGGGGGAAGAATTTCCTAAACTGGAAGCTAAACTTTTCCTATCTGGAATATCGATTGGGGAGGAGGAAGGGGAATTTTTAGCAGTGTCAGCCCTGTGTGATGCTGTCTGCTTTGAGCTGTAGAACTTGTCTTTGCCTCTTCCATTTTCTTCATGAGGACTCACACTTGAGCTGCTTTGAGGACGTGCTTTCCTCAGTATTTAATGCTCTTTTCTGTGAAGGTAGGGAGGAGGAACACTCATGTCCCAAGGGGATATTCTTTGAGGGTCTGTGCTCTCTTCAATACAGGGCTCTTTGGCTTCCCTTGGAATGCCCATTCTGCTTTTCCTAAACGTTTATTTACTGAGGGGAATACAGAGATCAACACAAGGATTGTGGAATTTCTTCTCCAACTACACAAGGTCATCATCTTCTGTCTATGAAGGAGTAGTTGAAATGAATTTTAAAGTAAAGGCCAAAATCTGTGTTTATGCTTCCCTGTGGTGCAGGTGGAGCTAAAATCCAGGTTTCCTAACAAGCAAGGTTCAGTGTAATGAGAAAGGCAGAAGCAAGTCAAGAAAAACGCAGGAGCTTTACGGTGTGATGCTAATACTGGGATCTGCCTCTACATGTAAATTAGGATTCAAAGAGCAACTTTTGTATTCTGATATTCGAATTCTTTTCTTAGCCTGGGTCTCCATCTGTTTGCTTTGCAGTTTTTGACTTACAGGAAATGTGTGTCATTTGTGTAGACCATATTGTTTTGAATTAAAAAAACCTAAAAAACAACAGCTTGAGTTAAAAATAATGTTGGTGGAGTGTAATGCTAGGTTAAACATCCCCTTTAAAGCTGAAAATTTAGTATGCTGGAGATCTATTAATTCAGAACAGTTGGTATTAAGAAATTAGATTTCTTGAATAGAAGTAGTAGCATATGGAGAAAGGAGAAACATAGTACTGACTGAAGGGAATTCTGTCCACAGAATCACGCTGATGTTTAAAATCTTGCCATTTTTAGTAGATCAGATCTTTTGTTGAGGTTTCCAAATGGCATTTCCATAGTTATTGTCCTTTGATGCATTTAGCTTAACACAAGTGTCTGTGTGTGTTTTCAGTGTCAAAATCAACCTTATAAGGAGTTTCGATAATTCAGAGTAGCTGTGTATCTGTCTCAAACGTCAGGTGATGTTGGGTTAGCTGGGTTATAAAAGTGATATTTTTACTCCTGTTCTGCATACCAGACAGTGGTTAGGATATTTTCTCCATCCCCAGTACCAACTAGAATCATGGCCTTCTTCTCATCCCTTTCTTTTTGCTCTTACTTTTAGAAGAGGGAAGGAAATGTTCCCGTTTTATCAACATTTCATACTCCACGATCAACCAAATTGAACCAAGCTACCAAATAAAACCTATTTACTTTGGGTCACAGTCCATTTATAATTCTCTGGTTTTAATGAAATATTCAAAATAGCTGAGGAGGATTTACAGCTGCCTATTTTTAATTGATCTGGACTCAGCTGAGGAAGATGTCTCTTGAAAATACCACAGTAAATTCAGGAAAATGGTATTCAGAAAGCAGTAGAATCAGAATATTAACATTGAAAGGTAAAATATCAGAGGAATGACTCCAGGCTATGGCTCTGTAGGTTGAGGATGTTTCGAAGAGATGCTGATGAAGTTGTCTGCAGGTCTCCTGGTCCTGGTTTAAGTTTTATTACACTGCTCCATTGTAGTTATTTTGAATCTCCCACCACCACTGCTGCTGAATGGTTTTATTATGGTTTCTGAGTGGTGTCCTTGAGCTTTCCCACACTCTGGCTTCAGCCTCAAAGGCAGCTCAGCATCTCCTGTGCCCACAGCCAACCCTTCCCTCTGCTCCACACCAGGATGTGCCACCCGCCCTGGGCCAAAAAAACCTCCACTGGATCCCTGGTGTAAATCAGACCATTGAACCAAGCCAGGTTAAAAATAACCCTGGTAACCCTTACTCCTTCTCTCTTCTATTTTGGGGAGATTATTTTTAACAGGGATCAGTTTTGAGGGCTGATTTACAACCTGGCCCGTGGGCAGCGTGCTACAAAGGAGGTGGCGCACAGTGAGATCTCTTAACCTGCAGCAGGGTCACAACAGGGGTTTGCCGTCCCTAAAATGGCTTTGACACCAAAATCTTCAAGAGGGTAACGAGGTAATAGAGTCTCAGTAAGAAAAGGTGTGAGCTGGGATCTCTTTGCTGCCAGAAGAGTTCCTTAATTATGTAGGCAAGAGAACAGAATTATCTGTCCCTGTAGATAACCACCCTGATGGGTATAATGATAGATCTTTTATTATTCCTGTCTATATACATCACGGGAGAAGCAGAGAGCTGTTCTGGTTTGACAGCGCCACCAGCTTTGGGAAGCAAAGATAAACACATTCCCTGCAGTGGGGGACATTTCCCGGGGGGCTATCGCCGATGTCACGGATTTCAGGGCGTGAAAGGGGACAAAACATTTCCTTTGGTGAGGACACTCGTGGGAAGCTGGGAAAGGTGGGAGGCAGAGCCTGGTTTCTTGGGAGTCTGGGCAATGTTGTGTGCAGTGTGGATAGTTAGCACAGAGAGAAAATTCGGGGCTCGAGCTTTTTCTTGTCCAGATTCTCTTTACGATTTTGAGCGAGACACCTCAATGTCGTATTTACCTTGTTTGAGTGCCCTCTATCTCGTTATGAGTAAAAGAGTGACAGATCCATATCTTTGAAATGCATCTTGAGGTGCAGAATTAGTAGAAAACGTGGATAGGTAAAGTATTTTCGCCTCAGAGAAAGGAATGGGAAGTCTTACAGACAGTATCAGTGACGTGGTGCTGGATCTGAAATAATCCTTACTTACTCTTCTTTCAATCTTTATTATCTTATCTACACAGAGCAGCTCCCTCTAAATGGGCTTCCAGATAATCCAATTGAGTTTACCTGATCAGAGTTTAATAGGAACTTATGTAAAGCTGGTTTTCCTATCCTTTAATAGCAGAAATAAATTCTTGAGTACAGATTAATTAAAGAGTTCTTTTGAAGCCTTCTTTTCGTATAGGGTCTGTGAGGCTGGCAGCCACTTGATTTTATTTCTGTTTCTCATCATTTAAACACGTGTAACTGTTAATGATTTGCAAATGAATCTCCTGAAATCTGTGATTTTTGTGTGGGTAAATACCTGATAGAAATGTTTTACTCCTGTGGATGACTAGCAATATCTAGCAAATTTTGGCATTGCTAATGTATTTATTGGAAGTGATTTTTTTTTTTTTAATTTCAGCCTCTTGAATTCTGCAGTGCTTTCCCTTAGGTGTTCACATAATTCTGTTGAAATCCCACAAAGAATTTCCTTAAATTGGAGAATCTGCAGCCCAAGACATGAGACTATGGGCATTCTATACATGTCTTTTCTGTAGTCCAGTTGCTTTTGTAGTACAAAAAATCCTCACCCTATATTTTACTTTATTATTAATTTATTTGATTAGTATTTAAATAAATGCTAATGCTTTATTCTGACTTTGTATTCTTATCCAGTAAATTCCCACCATACCAGACCGTATTTACAGGTTCAGAAGTTCACGTGACTTAATTTCTCTTGATACATCTTCTTTGTTTTCCTCAGCGCAGTCTTAAAGAACAAGGACGGATTAATTCAATTTATGTTGAAATAGAAGAGCTGCCAGCTGAATTAAACAGGAAATAGGCATAATTGAATATAGAAATTCTTCAGCATTTTCTGGTTTTAATCACAGTAAGAGACTATCACAAAATATTGGTGTATGCATAGATGAAATAAAATTATACCTGTGAGCCTCCCTGGTACTACAGTGGATCCAGCCACAGCCCTGTTGTGCCCAGCTGACTGGTCAGGGTTTTCAGCTGCTTTTTGGGGAGTACGTGACATTCCTTCAGTGTCCCAGTAAAATTTAAGATTTTTTTTTAAGCTCCCAGGAAGCAGGGAGTCTTTTTGCTCTTAAAAAGAAATCCCAGCAATTAAACAGAACTTTCAGTTAATTTATTGTAAGTATATTTTAGCTTCATTTTTTCCCTGTAAACCGTACTGTGACTGTGTCCTGCTTCTTCAGAAAGGTTGTGAGGTGGTTCGTGAGCTGCCCTTGGGATTTGTCTGAATTTAGAATGAGGAGAACTATTTTATCTTACACTCTTCTCTGTTGGTGGAAGTTCCTGGCAAAAAAAAAAAAGGCTTTTTGTTTCCAACCTGAGAGGAGGCAGCAGGGTTTAGTGTGGTCCCAGGTGTTTGTTCTTGGCACCAGGTAATAAGGTCATTTGATTTGACTGTCCAAGCTTGCTGTATATTCATTAAAGAAAAAGCAGCTAAGTGATGTGGCATGGAAGACATTTTCCAAACCCTGATTTAAGGCTCAAAGGAAATTTCTCAGGGTTTTACTAAACCTTCCTTCTTAGACTGAAGTCTCCAGAAATAGCTGGTGCTTGAACTGCCTCTGTGACCACTAATCTTGATGAAATGAGGAGCAGGCTTGGTGCTCTCACCCAAAGTGAGTGTTTCTCCCTAATTAACACGAGGAGCTGTGTTCTGGTATCCAGAGATGAAGTTTCTGTGGTGATTAAACTCCTTGTGAAAGCAGAAACAAAAGAGAAATGGTTTGATCCTGTGTTAGTGAGGACTTCTAACCAAAGGCACGTTGTAGCTTACGGGTATGGATTTGTGTGTCGGATTTCTCAAATGCTGTGGTGTTTTGAAACTCCTAGCAAAGGGGAATAATGTGAGCTCAGACTTGACAGAAGTTTCTTAAATAGAATTCCCCTCCCGTTGGCCAACCCTTGCAGCCACATCCAGTTTCATTTGTACTACCAGAAGTTACCAAGCAGAAACACAGAATATTTCAGCATCATTCTTCCTTTCCAAGCGTGAAAAATTATTGATAACAAGACTGAACTCTTGCTGAAAATGTTTCTGAGTCAGTTATGGGAAGTGCTGAGTACTCTGGCCTCTCCCAAAGAGTTTTGTGTTCAGCTCTGGACACATGCCAGTAACTGGAGAATATCTTCAACTATTTGTAGGTATGCGTTTCCTTTGTGATATCATCAGCAAATTTTCCCTAAAATAGCAAGCAATAATTAACACTTGTTCACACCATTAGGAATGCAGATGTTTCCCTATTCGAGTAAGTGGCTTATTAAACTGTGTGATTTGACAGATTTCACACGTTCTGGTATCCCTGCCCAAACTTGGGGGGAATGAAAAGACGCCGTGAGTTCTCTTCTCTGAGCGTCCTTACAGTCGGTAGGGATCGCTGGATTTCGGCTACGAGCAGCGAGAAATAAATCAATGGGTTGTGTACTTACCTCTCCTGGAAGGAGAAAATCAGCTTGTGCAGTTTGTCTTGGAATGCTCTGTGCTGCCCTGCCATCCCGTGACCTTGCCTTGTTGCAATGCCTCGCTTGTGGAATGCAGCAGAACGGCCTGGCTCTCGGGAGAGGAAAGTTCCTGCTCGCCCCTGGCAGGGGAGCTCTGAAAAGACCTTTGAAACCAATGGCCAGCGCTGCTTTCAAAAGCTGAACACGTTGGGAAGCAGTTGTCCCCCAGGAGACAGTTTTACAGTTGGAAGCTGGTTGGGTTTGACCTTTAATCGTTGGGTTTGTAAGTCGGTGACCTATTTAAAACTCTTATTATGAAATGTGCAGCTCCATGGGCCGGTGAACTTTGCCCGGGAACTGAATCCCAGTTTTAACCACAACATTGTGTAATGGTTGTACACACCTTCTAGGGGGTCAGGTTTTTTTTTTCAATGGCATTGACTTTTGCTGGAATTAGTAAATAAACTGTTCTGTTGAAGGATCCACCCTATATTATATTTTACAAAGAAGAGGTAATGGTGCATGCCCATGCTAGGTTTCCTGTGAATATGGTGTCACAGTGGCAAGAACTGTGCCTGTGTTCTTCCCTGACAACATCCCAATGCCTATAAAACATTGCTTCATAAACTTTTTTTTTAAGTCTCTGGAGTATTTATATATCGGGAGGGAGCAAAGCCTTGTAGACAGTATGTCCAGTTATATTCTTTCATTTTCTACTAATATTTTATCCTTTTAGAATGCCTCTCCAAAGCAGTTCTTGGTTCCTTTATTTTTTCCCAGGCCTGGAGTTTGTCTCTTGAGGATTATTTTTTTTACCAACCAAGGCACTCAACCCCCAGGTTCTTTAACACTTTCTGTAGTTTGACTTTAAGCAAAACCACTGTTTACCTGCTGCCATTTGTTCAACGTGCTGAAATTTTCCAATATAAGTAGGTTTTAAACTTGATTAGACTCTGCATTGCCCCCTTTCTAACCCAGAATTGTGTCAGCAAGATCTTTCTGGAACAAAGAACTGTTTTCCAAGCATCCCTTCTACATTTCCACTGATGGATTTCTTTTCTCTAGAGGTCTGCAGAGATTCCTGTAAGTGAACACAAGTGATTTACAAACATTGCCTATTGACTGATTGGATTGGGAAGCTTTCAGCGGGTGGAGAAAGTGTCGCCTCATAAATAAAACATGAATAATGAAATACATTTCACATAAACGCGGCTTTCGAACCGTCGTGGTGATGGGGCATCCTGAGAGATGAGGTTTCCTCAGCAGCTGCAAGTCGTGCTCCTTGGTCCTTCAGTTATCTGAGCAAGACCAGAGGAGGTTTACCCAGGCAGGGTTTTCTCAGGGTTTTTATGGTTTCCCAGAAGTGGAGGCTGTTCTTGGGGATTGTGCCCGGAATTCAAACTATGCCCCTGCCCAGCCTGAGCAGATTCGGTCAGGCCCTGTTTGTTCTCTTCAGATCTGTGTTACATTGACATTCCTTTCCCGGAGTGTTCTCCTCAAGGATTTCTCCCTCTTTGGGGTTATGGTAACGCTTTGGGACAGCGCTCTGGTGGTGAATAAACGCTCCAAGCCTGACACGGAGCTCAGGAGGAATTCACTCCTCACCTTCCCTGGTGGTGCCATCCTGTCACCACTTCTGTTGACTTTCGTTGCTTTACACAGCTTCAGCTGTACTTTAAACAGGATCTTGGGTGTGTATTGTGACACTGCAGCATTTTAATTTTTTTTTAATGGAAAATGACATAATTTGATATTTTTTTTTCTTCAATTTTAAGTATGCATAGGGCAAGAATGGATAGTGTGATCATACACTGCAAATCCTGCGGATCATTTGGAACCTAACATTCAAATTGTGTTTGTTGTGGAATGTCATCTCAAACCAAATTGGTATTTAGTAGTATTTGTTTATTTTAGCTGTTTTGTTAGGAGTTCCATTTTCTAGTGCAAGAAGAACCTGTGTTGATGCTGCTGTGGAGTCTGTTATATTAGAATGTGCCAGCAAATGAATCAGTGTTCTGGAAACAAGAACCAGACATGTAAGGACTAGTTTTCTGGCTATTTCTTTTCAGGAAATTTTCCTGCTACTTTTGGTTAATTTGTTTCCTAACTCATTATTTTTAGAGCTCTCATACAAATTATACCTATTTAACTAAAAAAAAAAAAAAATTAAAATAAAAATACCCAACCCTGTTGCTAACTTCATTTTTCTAGTGGCCTCTGAAGCCCCTGTTTTACCTAAATATATTACAAATCTTGTGGTTTTACTTGCCTTCCCTGAGAGTAGCCCCAGGCTACATTCCATGACTCAAATGGGATGCCGAGGATTTCTTGTGTTATTCTTTTTCTTAAATATTATTTCAGAGCTGTGGTTAGTGTAGGTGTACCGGGGAGGAGGGAGAATCTGGGTTTTTGCAACCGGCTACTGTGTCTTAATTCCAAAGTCAGTCCCTGCAGCGAGGAGGCTTCTGATAAAGCAGGAGATGGTTCTGACTGCCTGGGTGAGCACCCTCCTGCTTCACAGCTCTGTGAGGTGGCTCAGCATTAGTCCCAGCATGTGTGAAGATGTTTTTGATGTGGCCTAAAGACAAAAGGTTGTGTGTTAATGAAAAGCCTCCATATTAGACCATCACGAGTAACGTAGTTCACTTTTTAAAACACAATTAATAGGAACAAACAACCAAAAAAGTGACCAAAAGTAACAGCAAAACCCCATCCCAAATAAACCCCGCTGTGTCTTAGTAGAATAACCTATTACTCTTCAGTTGTTGTCGATCCTGATTTTGAAACGCCAGTAAAAAGTTCAAAGAATGTGGAATTAAATTATTTTTCCATACCACATGGACAATTAATAACCGTACTGAGAAGATTGCTCAAGTATTGCTGGTTATAGTTCACATTAGCAGGACGGGCATAAAGGCAGTATTAAATATTTTATTGCTAATTTGGCCTGACAAGGCACAAACACTGATCTTTATCCCATTATTGGAATTCACATACTTTCTTAGAAGTGAAAATTGCCCTTAGAACACAGGGAGGGCTTTTCTAAACAATCTGTAACTGTTCTGGTAAACTAAACCCTGGGCTTTCTGTTATCAATGTGTTTATGCTAGGGCCAGCAACTGGGTTTATTTTTCATCCCATTTTAAGATCTGATTGCAGAAACAACTCCAAATGTAGTGAGTTTAGAAGGTCTTTGAAATAATTGCTTTTTATCAGCTCTCTGCCAGAGTTGTAATGAGGAAAAATTTTTGTGGCAGTTTTACTGTGCTGTGACTTTTTTTATTAAGCCTTTTTTCACTTTAGATCTACATTTGTAGGTGATGGAGAAGGTTTTACTGCATTTTCTGTAAACTTACCTCTGCCTAGTTATTTGTCCATTTGAATCAGCTGCTGTTTCAGCAAAAAAAAAAATCTTGTACACTTGCTGATTCCATTTTTCAATTTCCCAGTTTTATAGGAATAAGTTGACTGAGCCATATGATGTTCAGTATTGGACAGCTGTTACTTTTAAAAATAGGTACAGGAACATACTCCAGAATGGGTTTGGTTCAAATACAGTGAGATTGCAGGTAATTCCCCCTTTTTCCTTTACTTTCTCTTCCTTCTCCTTTTTGCTTTAGAAAGATACTTTCCTCACTGCTCTGATATGGCTGAAGGTAATTGATAGTCCCCCAACTGCCAAGAAATTGAAAATCTTTGAATTTAAAATATCCAATGAGCATAATTCCAGCAGTGGGAGACAGAAAACTGAGGACTGGAATTGAGATTTTGATTCGTCTTCTATTCCATTTAATAGCAAAAGCAAATGGTCGTACACTCTGCAAATACTAAAAATCAAGTAAAATCTTCTTCCCTACTTCTAAAAGAAATTTCACTGGTCTTTTTGTTCACGAGCGGTTCATAAAAGCACGAAACAAACAGATCTAATACCATATATAAACATCATAACCTCTTTAAAAGAAACCAGAACAAAATGTAGGTGTGTGTTTTGTGTTTCCTCTCTGTTTTGGTGTATGTGCAGCTAGTGAATACTTAATAGCAATAAAAGCACAATTAAATTTGCATCTGGTGGGCTGTTTCCATCAGTGGTGTTCACAATTCGTGTGATCACACGGTCACAAATGCATCTTACACCTGCCAAGAAGAGGGTGCTCTGAAAGTCAGCATCTCTAAATTTACTGTGAGATGCCTCTATGCAACTTCGAGATGCAATTTAAAGGATTTATTGTTCTGCTACAGTTCAGGTGTTAGTTAACATTCCGGTAGGAATGTGAATTTCTTTTAAAACTGTTTTCAGAGTGAAACTTTGGAATGTGTCCCCTTTCTTTGTACTACATTGATAGTACAGGAATGTGAGAGGCTGATAGCCCAGGAGATGGAGGAACCTTGAAGCACTACCGAAAAATAACACATTCTTCTTTCAAATAATTCTGCTGTAAAGAAAAGGGGTAGGGAGAGGGAAAATACATACAACAACTGTTTTAAAGGTCTTGTGTGCTGGTGTGGATTAAAAAAAAAAATTATTTGCCCCAAAACACTTCAAAGCTCTGAGAGACAGCCAAGGAGCACCCATGGCTGTTGATAAAGGGAATGCCCACAGTGGTGTCTGGGTGCGTTTTCGTCCCCAGGCTGCTGCTGTTCTTTCTGAGTCTCTTCAGAGCTCTCAGACTGGTGGCCAGCAGCACAATCCCACGTTGCACATGCACTGCTGGAGCCAAAGCGCACCTTTGAGAAGCAGAACAAAAGGGCTTTTGGTTGTCTGGCAGACTCGTGTTGTAGGTTCAACAAACCCGGAGCGTTGCGTTTGGGGCTGTCTGCTTTCGTATCTTGGCTTGCAGTTTTTAAGGCAGAGACAAAACATGATCTAGCCTTGGATCGCTGTCTTCCTTCTGTAGTTCAATGTCTCTTAACACCATAAAAGAAGGAATTTACAAAAGTGGTGCAGAGTTAAGTAAAATACAGATGTCTGCGTAGTCCCTGGAGAGCCTCACTAACTTGCAAAGTCATGTAAAACTTAATTACCATTATCATTCATGTAGGAATTACAGACAAGTAGTGAAGGGAAAAAAAAATTATGACAGACACATCAATGTAAAATCCAGTGAGACCATGAGTTAAAGAACAAATGTTACCAAACAGCACTGATTATTAAAAATGCCAATGAAATTATCACTAATGAGGCCCTAACCCTTCTTAGCAGTCGATTGGATTCAATGAGTGATTGAGAAGCAGTTCTTTAAGTGTTACAGAACGCTGAAGTTAAACTGAGAAAGCCAACAGGACTTGCAGCGAGGTTCTAAAGCGTGGTTCAAGATCTTGGTTAAATCTGCTCCGTCCCCTGCTCCCTGCGAAATGCAATGATAACGTTACTGCTGTTTGCTGATTGTGTTTGTCTCTACCCCGTTTCCCTAACGCTGTTTTCCCGTTTCAGGAGTTTTACGAACACACAAAAACGCTCTGGCAGGATGAAGGTGTGAAAGCCTGCTACGAGAGATCCAACGAGTACCAGCTGATTGACTGTGCCCAGTAGTGAGTATTGCCCCGTCCCACGGCGCAGGGCTGCGGGGGTGATGGGGCTTTGCTGTCCTGCTGCTTGTTTTCCCTTATCCTTGGACAAGGAGCATGTGGTGCATCATGAATTCCTGGTAACCAGCCGCTCAGAGAGGTGGGACAAGCTGAGACAATGCTGAAAACCTTGCAGGTGCTTTCAAAAGCTCTTTCCAAAGGCTGGCCCCGTGATGAGGGCACAGTTTTATTGTCTCAAAGGCCAAATTCCCTGCCTCTTCCACTTGGCCCCATCCTTTCCAGGTGGCAGCTTCAGGTGCTGCAGCAAGTTCCAGTCAGTTGGAGAGAATATTGGTGGGAAATAAACCCATTTAGCGCTCTGGTTTGTAGTGCAGGTTATTTAACTGGGAACAAAGAGATGGGAGTGACAATCACGGGGTGTGAGCAGTCACCAGAGCAGGTCATCAGGGCTGGTGTGCCCTCGTGCACATATCTGAGAAAGGGTCATTCCCTGCTGGTATTTATACTGCTAGGATGATCAGTATTGTCTGAGAGAGTGCTGCATTTATTTATCACATCCAGCAATACACTGTGGATCGGGATTTTTTATGGCAAGGTGCTCGAGTTAGTTGTGACCATTCCTGGTACTTTTGTTGTGTGTAGTAAAGAATTGCAGGACTTAAATTTGAAATATTAATTCTTTGTTAGTTTATATTCTCTCTGCTTCTTTTGGAGAAGCTGAAATAAGGTTTAATGATCAAGAAAATGAAGGTTTCTTGTTTCACACGGTGATGGCAACTGCAGTTTGTCTAATACTGGGTCTGTCAAAGAACATCTGATGAAATAAAATCTGTAAAGTTCTTCTTTTGTTTGTTTGTTTAGGTAGACTTAAAGGTAAATCAACAATTAGCTCTGTTTGAAAAGAGACAAGAGAGATAATTTTACTATGCCTTGCACAGCTCCAGGTCTGTAGAAGCCTCTTTGAAGTTTTGCCATTGTTTCCAGAGTTGAGTTTGTTTGATGTGTAACGATGTCTTTTGCACTAGGTGACTAATGTTTGATCATTTGGCGTGGAGCTTTTTGCAAGTTCAGTTGCTACAAAATAAAAAAGTACTGAGATTTTCATTTTCAGACAAGCCTGCAGGAAAGCTTGCATTTCTAGTGTGAAGTTGATAGAAATGAGGAAATGTTGGGTTTGTTTCTGGTTAGTGTTTGTCAGGAGTCAGCTTCTATACTGGGAAGAAGGAAATACTGTTGAGCCCTAAGAGGGTTTTGTGTTGCCCTTTTTCTGCCCTGAACGCACGGAAGAAAACTAAAATTCTTATCATCCCTGGACATTGACTTTTCCATGGATCAGCAGGGGAGGTGGCCCTCATGATGGCTCTGCCGTCCTGCTCCATCTAGTGGAACACTGAATTCTACATCACAGGCTGTTGAGCCAAAAATAAACCTTGAACATTGCTGACAAATTAGATTTTTTCTTTCCCTAAAGAAAATAAATTAAAAATTGCTGTCTCCTTCAGAAAATATTTCATAATTCTAATATTTATTCAATATGATAGTAAAGTACAAGATGCTATGGTCTTGCAGAAGGAGCTTTCTAGCTGTTAATGTTGGTAGTTTTTGTCCTTTTTGGCATTTTTGACCATGCAGTGGTGGTGTTTTTAATAAGAGAATATGCACAGTAGGAGTTTTTTAATGGCAAGATGTTTGCTTGGAGGTTAATGTCACTTTGAAATGCTGAACTTGTTTTTATCACATTAAACTTTCATGGGATGTAACAAAAATTGCTTCCTGTAAAACCTGACTTGACTGATATCTTTAAATTAACCTGGTGAGCACACGCTAACAAAAATGTGGCAAAAGCAAAATATAAACTGTACCTGAGATTTATTAAGGGAGGGCTATTTTAATATGAATGTGCTAGTTACTGTTGTTAGTGCTAATAGAAGTTAAAAGAGAATTTTGAACAAACTCTATTGGGGTTGTCAGTTCTTTCAGAGAGAAATTTTGGGTTCTGAACACTTACCCTTTTGAAGTCCCCATTTAAAACAAGAAAGTCATACTGGAAATGGGAGATGGGAAAGTGGCTTTTCTCTTTCAAGATCAATCTGGCTTCCAAAAATCCTTTCTTGCTCTTGAAAGTTGAATAAATTCTTAAATATTAATGGTTTCTTTGCTCAGAGAATTGCCTTGAAATTTTAAACAATGTTTCTTGTTCACAAAAATTAACTTTTTAGTGTTGTTTGGAAGAAATTTAATTTTATTCAACTGTCATTTTTTGAAGGGTGAATTGTTTCGTGTAAAGTTTGTCTTGGTATGGGCTTATTTAACATTCTGAATTTTTTAAAAGCAGAGGTTTTGTCACTGTTGTAACACAGTTTTATGTAGGAAGCTTTGCAAGGAGATGCTGCCAAACGCTTAAAAATCAGTTTTGCCTGTCTTCCAGCAATTCTGCCTTCCGTGGATGAAAGCTGGTTCTCCATGTAGACAGCTTAGCTGGAGTCCAGGAGAAGGAAGGGCTTTCCAAGATTCAGGGCTGGAGAATCTGGGAAAGAAGGATGTTGGAGTGATGGAGGCTTAAACTAGTGCAGAGTTTGTGCTGAGGATAGAAGGGAATTTGCTGATGGGTCAGGAGCTCTCCTGGGTGGACAGAGCCACTTTTTGCTGGGTGTTCATTCCCAAAAAAGTGGGAACAAATGTAATTCTCGATTTTTTACCTCCCTATCTCCAGTGGAGGGGTTCAGAATCTGGAAATGGTATTTTTCACCTTTTCTGGAGCAGTAACTTCAAATGTACAATGCTTCCTGCTGAATCCCTGCACTTTTCAATGTCTTCCCATAAGAAGTGACATTAATACCCACTCCTGTTGTTGCTCCACCGAGTCTCTGGTTGTGTTGGCTCAGAAAAGACGACTTTACCAAAAGCCACAGGTACCGTCCCGGCTCCCATTTCACTGCAGTTGTGATCTCTGGAGCTGGGAGCCTGGGAGGCCTGGCCAGGAACCTCAGCTGCTGGAGAGCCCCTCTGGTGTCCTGCCCCGTGTCCTCAGCTGGCTAAATGCAAATGTCACTGCGGAGGAGCCCTGGTCATTTTGAAAGAGTAGCTGCCCCTGCTCGTCATGAGCTTTACTGTACTTCCTGCCGAGGCATATTTTACAGTGTTGAGAGGCAGAGAAAGGAAAGAAGGTTTGTTTCCCTTTTCTTAGCTGACCTTACTAAGAAATCGGTTTCAATTCTGCTTTTAGAACCAGCACGGTCTGTGACGTTGTCACCGGCTTGTGTCTGTGTTTCAGCGGTGAGGAGGGAGCTTTATCTGGGAGGAGACCAAATTTCACTGCTCCTGCATCTTGCAGGGATGTACACAGAGTGCTCGCATGAAGCTGCCGTGTGATCCTGCTCTTGGCTAATAATAAAGAGGAGAACACAGAAGTGTCTGGAATACAGAAAATCCCAAACAGTGTTAAATTATTTACCATCCTTCGTATGTCTTCCCCGAAGGCACGGGATCACATTTTATTTAGAATGTATTACTTATTATTAAAACTATAGGAGCCATTTCCACTGTGATGTGCCAAAAGCTGTTTGTGAAATCTGCCTTCTGTCAAATCCAAACAAACACGATCTCTTTGAGGCGCTGTTGTTGCCAATGCTTCTCCCTCAGGTTTCATTTGAGCAGCTCTGGTTTTAAAGGCCCACAGATGCCCAGCAGAGCAGTCAGAGTCCACAGGAGCTTCCCTAGGAATGTGCTGTCCGTGGCAGGAGGACACGAAGGGTGCCCATGCCTGAAGCCTGTGGATGGCCTGAAGAACCTTGCTTTGATGGCAGGAGCCTTTGGGTGAACTATTTAGCAAATCAGCAGCAAAGCCTGGTATTACCTGAGCCTTCTGGTGCTTTTTTAGAGTTGCTCATATTAGGCTGTGCCCACAGACTCCTGACCTTTTGCCTTAGTTAGCCTTGGCCACTTTATTTGGTTTTGTGCTTCATTTTACGCTGCGCCTTCCCTGCGAATCTCCGCGCCGGCGCTTCCTGGTTTGGGCTGGGGTGGAAAAGGAAATAGTGTGAGAGACAGCGCTTGCAAGCCCGTTTCACACCCTGCGATGTCAGGAAGGGCTGGAAGGAGCACGAGGGAGCCCATTCTCACGCTATTTCCTGCCGCCGGCTCCTCTCCTGCGCTGCCATTTCAGGGAAGGAGAAGGCGCGGGGAGGAGGCTCTGGAGGTGCAGAGTCACGTTTCTGAAACTCCAGCACCAGCAGAGCCTCTCTGATGCCTTGAAACTGTGCCAGGCTCCTCCAGAAGGGTTTTATGAGGAGTATCTTTTAAGATGTTTGTTTTTAAAATACTTATCAAAGAAAGGCAGGGAGTGCAGCTATTAGCCGACTGCTGTGCGGGGCTGCTGAAGGATCAGCACGTGTGGACACACGGGCTTTTTAATTTCTAATGTTGTGAATTCTTTATATTTTTATTGAGATTTATGGTGTGTTTTATTTCTGGGTTTGCAGACTTGCAGAGAGCAGTTAAGAGCCCTGATCTCAGCACTTAATGATTTTCTTCCATGTTGGTTTTCCTTCATGACAAAGTTCCCTTCATGGGACATGCAGTAAAGTGTGTTTGCTCAAAGTCTCACCTTTTTAAATACTGCCTGATTTATCAGGGGTGCTACTGTTAGTCTAGTTTCTTATCCATGTTATTTATTACTTTTTCTTCTACTTTCTTTCCGTCTGATGTGATTTTGACAGAGTGGTGTCTCTTGTCTCCAGCTCCTCTGTGTACTCACATTCAACAGGACAGGAATTTCCCTGGCCTGTATTCCTGGCATACATGAGCTTCTTACGGACAGTAACAATTATATTGTTAAACATTCCCATGAGGAAGAGTAATATTCATGTCCCCTCTAGCTGGTCTAAAACTGATGAGCTTTCCTACTGCTGTGTGAATTCCTGGGCAAGCCAAGGACTAGACCCAGATCATCTAACTCCTCATTTTTGATCTTGATTATAAAACCCACCTTCTTCTATTCCAGATAACTGAATTAGGGTCTTTCCCCTGCTTGTCTTCAACCTGAGGGAATAGAAGATCAAGTTCTAAACAAGGTTAAACTTCAATTAGAAAAATACAGCCCAGGCTATACATTTTCTGCAGTCCGGTGGGCTGATAGGTGTATGATGGGGAGCACAGTAACTCCTGTGTTTGCATGACTTCAGTGAAGTCCCTACCAACAGCACGAGCCCAAATATGAGAGAGCTGAATTACACCCAACTCCTCCGTGTGTGTGCCCTCTCTTGCTGACTGTCAATAGCAGGGATGTGCCTGCTGGCAAGTGCTCTGAAAACCAGATTACCTAAATTTAGCCAGTAAATGGATTATGAATCGAGCACATGTTCCCACTCTTGTCACAGCTAATCATAAATTCATAATTTCAAGCTACACTTGACCCCAGATAAACTCCTCTGTCTTCAAAATAGATTGCATCCCAGTATGAAGCCAGATGAACCAAGAGATGTCCTGGAATAGATTGCTTGAGTGTTATGAATTTGGTGCTCCAGTAAGGAATATACAAAGGCTGTAATGGCAGAAAGACCTTTACAGGTCCACAATGTGAATAATTGAAGATATCACAGCCTTTTGAGGTCTGTGTAGTGCCCACTGCATCATCCTGAATTATTGGCAAGGGGTTTGCTCCAGGAATCTGATTTCTGCCTCGCCGCTCGCGGCCCCCAGCACTCGTTGCCTTCATTCATCCGCTGCTTTTATTTCTCCTCTGTTCCACACATCTGTGAATGTGCCAGTTCCTTTCTAGCCTTTGGCTGCAGATGCAACTTCCTTTCCCTGCCTGGTTGGAAATATTGGGGATTTGCCTTCAGCTGGAGGCACGGCTGACCTGGTTGAAGAGCATGAAAAAGCTGGGCTGGAACTTCTTCCCCAGTTTCTTGCCTCAGTCCTGTGTCCAAATACTGAGACTTTGCCTTTTAGCTTAAATGCATCACTTGCTAATGCCTGCAGGGGTTAAGGATAAACTCTGGTGTTCATGGATGCCTGATTCCGTGGAAATGGATGTTTTGTATTTGCTTTCACGTGTGAATGGATTTGCTCTCACAACAGCTATTTCTTTGTTTCAGACGAAATTCACATGCGCAACAGGTTAGGCTTGCACTGGATCAAGAGTATTTTTCAAAGTTGGGCATGAATTGTAGCGTTTTATTTAAATAATATTTGTCCTCAAAATAGTAATTTTTTCTGAGCTCATAAGCAGACACCCACATGACTTGGTCAGTAGATTGCTGTGCTCCTCTAACAGAGAAGTTTCATTTTGAATGTCAGAAGAACATCAGGAAAGTGTCATGAAGGCGGGGTTAGATAACAAACTTACTGACATTTTAGTGATCTGGAGGAGAATACTGAGCGGAGTTTGGGATGTAGTTTGCTCAGGATGTATCCCCACTGACACTTTATTTTAGTAGTTGCCTTTGAAACTAAAGTTGTTATTACCAAAGAATGTAAATTTATAAGTAACTACTTCTGTATAAAGCTAAGAGTGATGCATCTTCAGAAGATAATTCTGTACTAAAAGTATTTGGCTACAGCCCAGAATTCTGCAGACAAAGTTCTTCAGCCAAATTTCTTGATGGGTGGCCTATACCCATAATGTTAATTAACAGAGTTAAAAATAATCCTGTAAAGAG